>MU228454.1:116114-149350 GCA_018584345.1 Thuja plicata
TATATATATATATGGTAAAAATTAAAAACTAAGAAAGGCATGTAGGACATAATATAAATTGTAAGAGCAAAAGAAATAAACAAATGAGCATGGTGAAGGAGCACCTAGGTAGGACTACTATGTGACCTAGGGATTCTATGATGTTTATGGATTGTAGTTGTTTTATCCAACCACTAGGTGAATAAGGGGACTAACCTAGTCCTAGGGTGTAGTGTGTTAGCGTAGGATGCCTTAATGGGTCTTAGTGATCTCATGTGCAAGTAGTGTCCACATTAGGTCAAGTAGGGTGTTTGTTAATTATGATGTGAAAATAGAAAAGTAAGGGACTTGGGTCCCTATTTCATAGTTATTACACCTTAGGCATTTGGAGAAGTTTGGACAACTTTTGACCAAGTTTAGTTAGCATATCCAAAAAGTTGCAAAAGTTGACAATGTTGTCATTGACAACATTGACAACATTTATTGCAAGATTGCAATTTTGATGGAATTAGTTGGATAACTATCTGAAAACAATGTTTTTGTGCCTTGGTAAACTACTTAAGGCCATCCTCAACCTTTTTGAAGGGTTGGCACTATTGTGTCAAAGAGTGCACAGACTGTATAATCAAAGAACAGTTGCAGTTAGAGCATTTTCTGAGCATTTTTTATTGTAATAGATTAGATTGAATTCTGTAGCTTTTGATAATGTTAATTTATATTGTTTCAATATTTTGTGTGGTTTTATTTTCCCATTTTGTATAGTTTTGGTTTCTTGTATAAATTGTTTTGTTTTATGCATTGTCGCTAGTCTGAACCAGTCACTTAGTGAAGATGGAGTCATAATTCCACTTCCCACCATGGAACTTTCATGGGCCTTTGGGATTTGGGAGGTGACTCCATGTACATACTATATAGGAAAGGAGGGGCCTTGGAATTCATGGGAGCAATTTTTAAGGTGATGCCGTAGGCGAGCCAGTGATGCATGGCTAGGGGTCACAAGCAGTTGTAGAGCAAGATTGAAGGATTGAAAGAATTCATTTCTTCAATAAATACTTGTGGGGAGGTAGAAATATGAATGGAGAAGCCTGAGATCAAAGGATAAGTTTGGGTGAGTTGTTTTTCTAGCCAAGAAAACCAATTTCTTGAGCAGACAGTGAATAGGCCCTAAAACCATGATTTTTAGGCATGTTTGTAGGAGGTACTGTACCGACACCTCTAGGAGCCAAGACCTATACAATATTAGGGTTCTTGACAAAGGGTATCAACATAAATTGTTATTTTCCTAACTTGTTAATAAGTTTTACAAGTTATTTTAGTTTACCCTTAAAATAGGCCTAATTGCTTGTAGCCCTATTTTGGGTCAATTTGGCTTGGATCTTGGAACTCATTGGGAGTTTCTTGAAAAAATGAGTTTGGATACCTTGGAGTGAATCCAATAAGAAATATTGAGGGATATCTCTCCATGAGGAAGTGTTTTGAGCATTTGTGTAACAATATGTCGAATGTGAGCAAGATGAGCACTATGCGGATTGTAGTGTAGGTTGCAGTTCTTATTGGTGTACCCCAAACTAAATTGGAATAGGATCTTATGAAGGTGATCCTTGAAGGATAGGTTTAGTGAAGGACCCTACCTAGGCTAGAGAAGAGGCCTAGTAAGACCCTAGTGAAGATAGGGTAGAAGAGCAAGGTTTGGTGTTACATCAGATTTCTATCAGAGAAAGTTAAAGAGTTGGGAATTCAGTATATGTCAGCATCTACTAGTGATTCAGTAGGTGAGTTGAAGATGGTAAAAAATTAATAATTAGATAAATATGTGGATGAGAAAAAGGAGAACAACAAACTCCTTGAAGAGGCCTTGGAAGGAATAAGGTTAAGGCTAGAGGAAGTTTCTAATGTGACAGCTAGAAGAAAAGATGAAGTAGAGAGCAGTGATCAGGGTAAAATGATTGCAGAAGAGGACCATATCCCTAAACCATACCCTGTCTTGAATGAAGAACCCTTCCTAAAAGCCATAAAATCATTAGGAGGAAAGGCATTGGAAGGTATCCTACTTTTCAATGGAAAGATGGACATAGAAGCAGTCATGGATTGGATTGAAGGAATGGCGAACCATTTCAAGTGTGAAGGGGTGTCTGAAGCCCAAAAACTCAAGGTGGCCAAATCTAAACTTAGAGGGTCAGCTTTGACATTATGGAAATTCCTTCAAGATGAGAGGTTTAGAATGGGTAAGCAACCCATAGAAAATTGGAATGCAATGGTGACCAATCTCAAGGAGAATTACCTACCAGAGGACTATGAAATCCAACTTCTTAGGAAAAGGAAGAATTTCAAAAAAAAAGACCTAGATGTGGCCTCATACACTAAGGAATTCCAAAGATTGTGTCTAAGGTCTAAGCTGCAAGAAGAGGAATCTATAAAAGTTTCTAGGTACTTGGGTGGTTTGAAATGGAACATCCAAGAGGATATTAGTGTATGGACCCCAACCATAGTTCAGAGGTGTCATCAATTGGCCATAAGAGTGGTGGAAAAGAACAAGAAGAAAGGTGATTCTAACTTCAAGAATAGAGGTAGAGGAAGAGACAAGAGGGGTCAAAGAGGAGGCTACCAAGGCAAAGGTAGTGAGAAAAGAACACAGTGTGAGAATAAGTTGACAGAGCACACTACAGAAAGCAGTCCAAGAGGGGGTTATAATAGAGGCAGGGGTAATGATGGTGGTCCTAGTAGAGGAAGAGGAGCTAGAAATAGCTCATACTTTTCAAGTATGAAGTACTACAATTGTGGACAATTAGGCCATCCAGCCTATAGATGTCCTGAAAAGCCTACTACATCAAACAGTGACAAAAAGGTAGCATATGCTCACGAGGAAACTTCAAGTGTCAAGGCACTTGAGATTGACCATCTAGATTCAGATATGGGTGTGAAATTGATGTTTAGGATGGCACTAAGAAGATAACCAATCAAGAATGAGCCCAAACATAGGAGGGCTTTGTTTAGGATCAGATGCAAAATCCTTGGCAAGGTTCGTAAGGTGATTGTGGACTCTGGCTCCATAGATAATATCATTTTAGAGGAGGTAGTAGTAAAATTAAAGTTAACTAAAATGCCCCATGTAAATCCCTATAAGGTGACATGGCTTAATAAAGGCCAAAGTGTATTGGTCAATGAGAAAACATGGGTTGAGTTTTCAATAGCAGTTTATAAGGATAAGTTACTTTGTGACATCCTCCCAATGGATGCTTTCCATTTGCTTCTAGGGAGATATTGGAAATTTGAAAATGGGGTAGTATATGATGGGAAGGAGAGCTCCATCACATTTAAGAAAGGAGGAAGAAATTTCAAGATTCAGTCTCTGATAGAAGAGGAGGAATCACAGTCCAAAACTCCAAATATCATGTTGTGCAGTGGAAAGGAGTTTGTGAAGGATATCAAGAACAAGGAGAATGAAGGTTATGCCATTTTTCTAAGACCTAAGGAGGAATAAAATTCAGTCAAGGATCCATTACCATCAGAGGTACAATAAATTTTGGAGAAGTACACAGATATTGTGAGTGATGGAACTCCTGCAACCCTACCACCTAGGAGGGTAATAAGCCACCAGATAGATTTTGTGCCTGGTGTATCTCTGCCAAATAAGGCAGCATACAAACTTACTCCTGATCAGAACTTGGAAGTGGCAAGGCAAGTGCAAAAACTCTTAGATCAAGGCTTGATCAAAAATAGTATAAGCCCTTGTGTAGTCCCAGGTTTTTTGGCATCCAAGAAGGGTGGAAAATGGAGGCTCTGCACAGAATCAAGGGCAATAAATAGAATTACAATAAGGTACAGGTTCCCAATACCAAGGATTGAAGATCTCATGGATTTCCTTGGAGGGGCAATGTACTTTACCAAGATGGATTTGAAAAGTGGTTATCACCAAATTAGAGTGAAGGAAGGTGATGAATATAAAATGACATTCAAGACCACAGATGGATTATATGAATGGCTGGTTATGCCATTTGGCCTCACCAATGCTTTGACCACATTCATGGGGCTCATCAATGAGGTGCTCAAGGACTTCATAGGGAAGTTTGTGGTGGTATATCTTGATGATATACTAATATTTAGCAAGACAAGGGAGGAGCATGTCAAGCATGTAGAGGCAGTGTTGCAAAGATTACATGAAGAGAAGTTGGCAATCAATCTTGAGAAATGTGAGTTATTCAAGAAAGAACTCGTGTACTTGGGTTTTGTAGTGTCCAAGGGGTCTTTGAAGATGGACCAAGACAAAGTTGCAGCCATCCTAAACTGGCCACCACCTACCACATCCAATGAGGCAAGGAGTTTCCATGGTCTTGCCCAATTTTATAGAAAATTCATTAGGAATTTAGGTGGGATATGTGCACCTTTGTTGGATAGCATCAAGGGTGGCGTCAAGACTAATTTTAGGTGGAGTCTAGAAGTTGAGAAAGCCTTTGAGTTATTGAAGAAACAAGTAACCATCCAAACTATCCTACAATTGCCAAGTTTTGAGAAATTGTTTACTATAGAGTGTGATGCAAGTGGAATGGTAATAGGGGGTGTGTTGAGTCAAGAAGGTAGGGAAATTGCCTTCTTTAGTGAGAAATTGAATGAGGCTAAGAAGAGATATTCTTCTTATGACTTGGAACTATATGCTCTAGTTCAGTCCCTTAGAAAATGGAGGCATTATCTATTGACCAAAGAGTTTGTTGTGTTCACTGACAACTAGGCCCTTAGCTACATAAATACTAAGGAGAAATTAAGAAATAGGCATTTGAAGTGGATGAAGTAATTGCAAGAATTTACATTTACTATCAAGCACAAGAAAGGGTAACTCAAAAAGGTTTTAGATGCACTAAGCAAGAGATTTTTGACAATCCAAGAAATCCAATTAAATATTATTGGGATTGATAGTTCAAGAGATCTATACAAAGAAAATGAAGACTTTGGGGAAGCATACAAGGTGTGTAATGAATTTCAAAACCATTTCCATAGTAAGTTCTCTGATTTTACATTACAAAATGGATTGTTGTTTAAGGTTAATCAGTTGTGTGTACCTAAAGGGTCCATGAGAGAGAATCTCATACAAGAGAAACACAATGGGTGTTTGAGTGGTCATTTTGGTATGAAAAAAACCTTGGAGATTGTGCAGAGGTTCTACCATTGGCCAAACTTGGTGAGAGATGTTACAAGGTATGTGGAGCAATGTCATATGCATGAAAGATAAAGGAGGAATCAGTAACATGGGGTTATATCAACCTTTACCAGTCCCTAATCGGTCATGGGAGTGTGTGAGCATGGACTTCATAGTAGGTCTACCCAAAACCAAGAAAGGGTATGATAGCATTTATATAGTGGTTGATAGATTTAGTAAAATGGGACATTTCATTCCTTGTAAGACTACTCATGATGCTAGCCACATAGCATATTTTTTTTAAGGAAATTGTAATAATTCATGGTTTTCCCCTAAGTATTGTTTGAAATAGGGATGTGAAGTTTATGAGCCACTCCTAGAAGACTTTGTGGAGCAAGTTGGGAACCAAATTGTCTTTTGATTCAGCTTACCACCCTCAGATTGATGGCCAGACTGAGGTGGTCAATAGGGTGTTGGGTAACCTATTGAGGTGCCTAACTAAATATTATGGACAAACATGGGATGTTGTCATTCCCAAAGAATAATATGCTTACAATGACAGTAAGAATAGGATGACAAGGAAAAGCCCGTTTGAGGTAGTTTATGGGATGCACCCAAGGGGTGTGTGTGAGTTGAGAGATCTTGGAGGTATGGAGTACAGAAGTGGGCATGTTAAGGACTTCACCCATACTATGAAGGAGATACAAGAACAAGTCTAGAAGATAATCCAAGATAGTCAACAAAAGTTGAAGGCTAAAGTTGATGAAAAGAGGAGACATGTTCAGTTTGAAGTGGGTGATTATGTGATGGTTCATTTTAACAAATCACAACTATATAAAGGTGTCCCTACAAAGCTTTAGATGAAAAGGGTGGGACCTTGCAAAATCATGGCCAAATATGGGCATAATGCCTATAAGATATACTTACCTAAAGAGTTGGGCATATCTCTGGTGTTCAATGTACAAGACTTAATCCAGTTCAGAGGAAAGATAGATGAGATCAGTAAGAGTATTCAAGGGATTAGTGGTGATGTTGGATCTACTGTATTACCTCCCAAACCATAGTTGGTCGCTGACAAAGTTCTGGATTCCAGGGTTAAGAAGACTACAAGGTACATAGTATAAATCGAACGCCTTATTCAATGGAAGGATAGACCAGAATTACAGGCCTCATGGATTGCAGAGGTAGAATTCAAGAAGGTGGGCATTTTAGAGGATATACTATCCATAGGAGTGACATAGATTTCCCTTTTGGGGGAGTATGGTGAAGGAGAACCTAGGTATGGATACTATGTGTCCTAGGGCTTCTATGATGTTTTTGGCTTGTAGTGGTTTTAACCAAACCACTATGTGAATAAGGGGACTAATCTAGTCCTAGGGTGTAGTGTGTTAGGGTAGGATGCCTTAATGGGTCTTAGTAATGATGACATGTAACTGATTGAATGTTTTAAGATATTAAGTTGATGATCATGCAAGACATTAAATCAGTTAATGTATTGTATTGTCATTGATGTCAACTTCATATAATCTGTATGGTAATTTATATACTGTTAAAGACTTCAAAGAACCATTGAATCAAAGGCTATGCTATCAGTAATGTATAATAGTCAAGTATTCACAAAGTGACTACATACACCGATCGAGTGCACACCAACAGTCAGAGTAAAGCAAAAGAGAAAAGTTACAGTGTTACCCGATGAGGAAAAGCATAGCATTAGCGATGAGAAAAGTCACAGAGTTACCCGATGAGAAAAATCACAGTGTTACCTAATGAGAAAAACATAGTGTAACCCAATAGATAGAATTACAGTGTTTCCCGATGGATGAAGATTCCAATGACAACTAAAGTCACACCGACGGAACAGTTAGTTTTCATTGATAACTAGCTGAAGTATTGACTGACAGAACATAGAGTTCAAAAATGACAAAATGCTTAGCTGTTAAGAGCTAAATATAGACTTAACTGGTACTTATCATTGTTTTAATAACCAAGATAAAGTTGGAGATAAGTAAAGGATTTAAAGCTAATTTTTCTATTTGGAAAGAAGATCTCTACGAGATAAAACTAGAGTTTTTCTTTAAATCAAAGTGGCTAGAATTGTGGATCACGGCAAGATCAAGAAAGCCAAGAAATGGTGAAATCATGTCTACTTAAGACACAAGCTTATTTGTTGTGAATTGAGGGGAGTGAAAAGAGAATAGATGCTGAAGAGATTCTGAAGGAGAAGAAAGTCTTCATTCAGACTTGATCAAAAATCTGAGGAAAGAGCTAAATTCTGCAGACACCGACGAATAGTGATACAACATCATAGAGAAGAACAGTGTGGAGAAAAGGTATTAAATTGATTGTATTGATCAGAGAGGTAATGCAATTTCAATAGATCTGAAAATTTTCAATTCAAGTTGTATATGTGAACAGGTCAATTTACTTTTTCAGTTTAACCATTGAAGCATCAAGTCTCTTAACCGAGCAAGACTTAAAATTCTTTTCTAATTGAGATACATCTCAAGGAGTATCAAAAATTTTGATCATATAAGGTAGCATTGGATATGCCCGATACCTATTGACATGCCAAGTGAGTGTTTTATCAAGGATGGTAGCATTAGATGCCAGATACTAAGTGACAAACTATCTATTTAAATCCTTTAACAAGGTCACACCTAATAGTGTGTTTGTAACCTTTAACAGGGTTGGCTCTTCACCAATCTCACTTCAGAAGAGTGAAAATTTGTGGTACCGTTCCCAGTGGTTTTTCCCTTAACAGGGTTTCCACGTTAAAAATCTGTGTGTTATGTGTTTATGAGTCATTACTTTATTTTTTTGCATTTCACATAGTTAACTCTGGATTGATCAGTATACACTAGTTATTTACTGTGTTTCAGTAAATAGAAAGACTGCTTATCGGTAAATATATAGTAGAAGTTTTTACAAAGCATTCTTACAAGTATCAATTTGATATAAGTATTTGGAGGCATTCATCTTACAGGAATAAATATAACTAGAGGTATAATTCTATTGTACAAAGTTTTAAGGGTTCATTATTGGAAATTTTTGAGGCCACTGATTCACCCCCCCTCTCAGGTGTTACTAACAATTGGTTTCAGAGCTTGTGTGCTTAGAAAGGGTGTTTAACAGCTCAAGCAAAAGATCACAAGATGAATAGATGAGATGTGCTCAAGTTGAACAAAGATAACTTCACATCATGGTAAAGCAGAATAAGAATCCAACTATCAGGTATTGGAAATGATATTGTTCAATACTTAGATACTGAATGTGTGCTGCCTATAGGACCTCATACTCTTGAGAAATTAAGAGAGAAGCATGAACATAAGTGCATGATGATAGAACTTACTTCATCACTCTTTGATGCTGAGTTTGAAGATGTCAAAACCTGCACCTTTGCAAAGAAAATATAGGATAAGTTACAACTGGTACATGGAGGACATGCCAATGTACTAAGAGAAAAAGATGAGAGCCTAAGAGGGAGGTTTGATGATCTTAGAATGAAAGAAGGTGAAAATATCACACATTAGAGTACAAGAATCATAGAGGTAGTCAGTGCTATACGAGGAGTTGGAGGTTTGCTAGAAGAAGATACAGTGGTAAGTAAAATTCTAAGAACCTTATTGCCTACTTATGCTATTAGAGTATCTTCCATACAAGAAATGGGAGCAGTAGCAAATAACAATCTTACTCTAGATAATTTTATTGGAAGACTGATTTCATTTGAAATGAATAACTTTGATAATAGTGTCTTACCAAACATAGATTCTGCATTAAAAACTTCTATTGGAATAAGTAAATCAAGTCATAAACACACTATGAGAAAAGATAGTGATAGTGAAAGTGAAGAACAAGATCTTGATGAAATTGAAGCACTTATGGCTAGAAGAATGAAGAGATGCAAAGGTAAATTACCACTTGTTTGTTTTAATTGTAAAGATATTGGACACTTTGTTGCAAGATATCCTAACAAAAGAAAAGATGACAGAAGTAATGACAGATCATATGAAAAGAAGTTTGACAGAGGTGATTACAGAAGCAACCAAAAATCAGAAAGAATAGATACCTGAGAATACAACGACAAAGGAAAGAAGTCCAATTACCTAGCTACATGCAAAAATGATGACACTGACACCAAATTAGAAGAACACATCAAGATGGTATTTGTAGCCATGAAGGATGATTCAGATGAAGATGAAGAAAGGTATGTAGAAAATGCACTCATATCTAAAGTTAGTGAAAATGATGTTAGGATCATAGATAGTGGCTACACTCACCACATGACTAGTGACAAAGAAAATTTAAATACTTTTGAGTATTACAATGGTGGTTCAGTAAGAATGGGTAATGATATACCTTGTCTAGTTGAAGGTAAAGGAACCATAATGTTGAATAACCTGATTAAATGTGGAAATGCTTACTGGGTTAGAGGACTGAATTATAATCTATTAAGTGTTTCTCATTTGAACAATTCAAGTGACAGAGTAGCATTTGAAAATAAGAAGGAAAAGATATTAAATGAATTAGGAAAATTGATTGGTACCAGTGAGCGGACAAAACGTAACTTATTCTATCTGAATAATATTGACACCACTTGTTTGATAGCTAGAAATGAAGACATATGGTTGTGGCACAAAAGATTGTGTCATGTGAACTTTGACAACATGATAAAGATAAGCAAAAAGAGAAATGTTAGAGGCTTACCGACGATGACTAAGCCAGACAATAGCATGTGCAAAATTTTTCAAAAAGGTAAGATGACAAAGTCTAGTTTCAAAAGAAAAACCCATACATCTGATGCAATTCTATAATTAGTCCATACAGATCTATGTGGACCCATGAGGATAAAGAGATACTATGGAGATATATATTTCATTCTCTTTGTTGATGATTTTTCTAGAATGATGACAGTCATGTTTTTAAAAGAGAAATCAGAAGCATTTAAGATGTTCAAATGGTACAAAGAAATGGTAGAAAAACAAAGTAAAAAAAAGTTGAAATGATTAAGGTCAAATAGAGGAGGGGGATTTACATTAGATGAATTCACTGACTATTGCAATGAGAATTGTATCAAAAGATAGGTCTCTGCACTGAGAACACCACAACAAAATTGAATTGTTGAAAGAAGGAACAGGTCCATTGTTGATTGTGCAAGGACACTCATGATAGAGAAAGGAATCACCAAAATCTTTAGGAGGGAAGTTGGCAATACTGTTGTTTGCACATTGAACAAAGTACAATTAAAGAAGGATACCAAGAAGACACCCTATGAGCTTTTGTATGGTCACACACCCAATGTAAGTTACTTTGAAATCTTTGGTAGTCAATGTTATATATTAAAAGATGATAGAAATGTAGATATTGACTCCAAAAGTGATGAAGGTATCTTTCTAGGGTATTCCACCAAGAGCAAGGCTTATAAATGTCTCAATAAAGCCTCTAACAAAATTGTTTAAAGTGCAAATGTAAAGATAGATGAATTTGTAGAGAAGAATGAAAAGGAAAGCACAAAAGAACCAGAGGACTACAACAAGTTTGTTTAGATTGAAGAACCTGACACTCTACCTAAGAAACAATTTATAGCTCTTGAGCAATAGATTATTGCACCCAAGCATCAGGCTCCAAACTCCAAAAATCAGGATATTGGTCAAGATGATGTACCAAGTGATGAAGATCAGAATGAAGGACAGAATGATGATCAAGATAGACAAAGAATTGAACCTGTACATGCCACATATGTCAGAAGGAACCATCCATAGAACTAGATCATAGGAGACAGGAAGGATGGTATGAGAACTAGAAGTAAGTCTCTAAACACAAGATGTCTAATTTGTAATGTTGAGCCAAAATATGTCAATTCTGCACTTGATAATGAAGAATGGATTAATGCCATGAATGAAGAAATTAAGCAAATTGAGAAAAATAAGACATGGACACTTGTACCGAGACCAGATGAAAAGAATGTGATCGGTACAAAATGGATATTCAGAAATAAGCTATATGAGAATGGAGAGGTCACCAGAAACAAAGAAAGACTAGTATGCAAGGGGTATGCACAAGAAGAAGGGACTGACTATGCAGAAACCTTTGCACCCATTTCTAGGCTAGAAGGAGCAAGAATATTACTTGCTTATGTTGCATATAAAGGATTCAAGCTATACTAGATGGATGTCAAGTCTGCATTCCTAAATGGAATACTTGAGGAAGAGGTATACGTTGAGCAACCAGAAGGGTTTGTTGATCCAGACAAGACGAACATGGTATGTATACTACACAAAGCCTTGTATGGATTAAAACAAGCACCAAGACCATGGTATGAAAGACTTCATTCCTATCTCATAAGTATTGGATTTGTAAGAACTAGTGAAAACAATAATCTTTATTTGAAGGAAGGTATTGATTCTAACATTTTGATTGTTGATGTATTTGTTGATGAAATCATATTCAGAGGCAATGATATGCTATTCAAATCATTTGCAAATGAAATGAGAAAAGAATTTGAGATGCCTATGTTTGGAGAGATCAAGTTCTTTCTTGGTCTACAGATCATGCAACATGATGAAGGCATTTTCATTACACAATCCAAGTACATCAAGGAAGTGCTAAAAATATTCAAGATGGAAGATTCCAAGCCAGTTGGAACACTAATGGAAACTAGATGCAAGTTGACAAAGGATGAAAAGTCACCAGAGGTAAATCAGACTTTGTATAGATCAATGATTGGCAAACTCATGTATGTTCTACATACAAGACCAGATATTGCACATGCAGTAGGAGTAGTTGCAATATTTTTTGCTAATCCCAGGGAATCACATATGACTGTTGTGAAAAGAATCCTAAGACATCTAAAGAATACCGAGGACTATGGCTTATGGTATAAAAGAGAAGGCAGATTTTAACTTAAGGTCTTTACCGACACTAATTGGGTTGGAAACATTGATAACTGAAAGAGCACAACTGGAGGAGAATTATTTATGGGTGATAGACTTGTCACATGGATCAGCAAGAAGCAAGGATGCATCTCTCAGTCTACTGCAAAAGCAGAGTATGTTGTTGCTGCTGCAAACTGCTCAAATATTGCATGGATCAAACAGTTATTGGAAGGTATGCATATGAAAATTCTTGAACCAATAATCATCTATTGTGATAATACCAGTGCAATAAAAATTTCTAAGAATCCATTCATGCATGCTAAAACAAAGCAAATTGCTATCAAGTATCATTATTTGAGAGAACAAGTTCAAGCAAAGGCGGTGATACTTGAGTATGTGCAATCAAAAGAATAATTAGCTGATATCTCACCAAGCCACTACTCAAGAATGCATTTGAGTACTTGAGAAGGAGACTAGGGGTCAAACCCTTGTCTACTGGTTAGTAAGATGAAGAGAAGGATGCATTAGCCTACATATTATCAGAATATCATTCATGTTGATGCAAGCAAAGAAATGGACTTCAAAGATACATCTATATAGAGCAAGGTATTTATCTACACCAAGCACCATAGTTGGTATTTTGATGATGGATAGGGAAATTCAAGGAATATATTATGAGAGGTATTTTTGTTTGGCATTGTTGTCAAAGGGAGAGAGATATCTCATTATCATACAGATACGGGAAGAGTTAATCAATATTCTAAGGGAGAGAAATTGATTACACATGAAATATCCATCTAAGGGAGAGAAGCAACAAAGAAAGAGAATTTAGATAAATAGAAAGAATGGTGTCAAAGGAAAAAGATATTATCAAGAAAAGGAATATTCAAGGCAGAGCACATATCAGAATAGAGAAATTAGATGATACATCTTTTAAGAGAAGGGATTAAATATTGAAGATAACCACTATGAATGAAACAAATCTAAGCTATTTGAGCTTACCAAAAGTTAGACAATTGTAATAGTTACATTAGGAAAGCTTGATGAAACTGTATATTTCATATTGTATTAGTGATAGGATAGTATGTTTCCATCAATGCCAAAGGGAGAGATTGATGACATGTAACTGATTGAATGTTTGAAGATATTAAGTTGATGATCACGCAAGACATTAAATCAGTTAATGTATTGTATTGTCATTGATGTCAACTTCATATAATTTGTATGGTCATGTATATGCTGCTAAAGACTTCAAAGAACCATTGAATCAAAGGATATGCTATCAGTAATGCATAAAAGTCAAGTATTCACAAAGTGCCTACATACATCGACAGAGTCACACCGATGGTCAGAGTAAACAAAAAGAGAAAAGTCAGAGTGTTACCCAGCGAGGAAAAACACAACATTATCAATGAGAAAATTCAAGGAGTTACCCGATGAGAAAAGTAACAATGTTACCCAATGAAGAAAAGACAATGTAACCCAATGGATAGAATTACAGTGTTTCCCGATGGAATGGAGATCCCGATGACAACTGAAGTCACACCGATGGAACAGTCAGTTGTCACCTACAACTAACTAAAGTATTGATGAAAAGAATAGAGAGATCAAAAATGACAAAATGCTTAGCTATCAAGAGCTAAATATAGACTTAACTAGTACTTATCATTGTTTTAAGCGACAAGATAAAGCCGGAGATAAGTAAAGGATTTAAAACTGATTTGTCTAGTTGGCAAGAAGATCTCTACGAGATAAAAATAGAGTTTTGCTTTAAATCTAAGTGGATAGAATTGTGGATCACACCAAGATCAAGAAAGCCAAGAAATGGTGAAATCATGTCTACTTAAGAGATAATATTATTCATTCTAAATGGAGGGGAGTGACAAGAGAATAGATGCTGAAGAGATTCTAAAGGAGAAGAAAGTCTTCATTCAGACCTGATCAACAAGCTGAGGAAAGAGCTAAATTCTACAAACACCAACGAATAGTGATACAACATCACAGACCAGAATAGTGTGGAGCAAAGGTATTGAATTGATTATATTGATCAGAGAGGTAATGCACTTATAATAGATCTAAAAATCTGCAATTCAAGTTGTATATGTGAAAAGGTCAATTTACTATTTTAGTTTAACCATTGAAGCATCAAGTCTCTTAACCGAGTAGGACTTAAAAGTATTTTCTAATTGAGATACATCCCAAGGAGTATCAAACATTTGATCATATAAGGTAGCATTGGATATGCCCGATACCTATTGATAGGCCAAGTGAGTGTTTGATCAAGGATGGTAGCAGTAGATGCCAGATAGTAAGTGACAAACTATCTATTCAAATCCTCTAACAAGGTCACTGGTGTAGGAGCACACCTAACTCAAACCCCTAGCTCTTTATTTCTGGTATGAACTAACTCTAGCCAAGTCAGGAGAGTTTGTGTGGACCTTAGAAGGTCATTTGTTTTATTTACTTAAGATGGATATGACTAGGTCAATCCATGTCTAGATAGGTTGCTTAGTTAGTTGTGTGTGTGTGTGAGGTAGTTTGTGAGCCTCTCAAAATCCAACCAAGTCATTGGGAACCTTGGATAAGCTGCTTGGTATCACTGGCACTCAGCCTACACTCGAGCCTAGCATCTCAACCTACACTACCTAGAAGCTTGGCCTATACTTCCTAGTATCTCGGCCTACACTGGTGCCTAGCAGCTCAGCCTACACTGGTGCCTACCAGGTTAGCCTACACTACCTAATAGTTCAGCCTAAACTGGTGCCTAGTAGCTCAGCCTACATTAGTGCCTAGAAACTTGGCCTACATTGGAGCTCGGTTTGCATTACTGTTGCTCAGCAATATTCAGTCGTAACAGCCCGTGAAAAGTTGATCTTGTCTTGTATGGACAGTATGGTCAGTGGTAATGGTTCCTGAAGATATTCTTGTGAATATGTGGGTAGTTAGGGTTGTTTCCAATGAGAGGACGGTTATTAATAACATCCCTAGCCTTCATTTTAGAGATCTAGAGAGAGTAGAGATTGAAGAAGAGGAGAAGCTACAGGAAAGTTAGAGATTTGCAAATTATTGTACTATTTTGTTTTGTTTCCAGTAATGAGAAGTTAGAGACTGTGATTTTAGTGGATATCAAATTTTTTTGTGGTTCCTTTTGCATGCAAGTAGATTAGTTACTTTATTTTATGTTTTGTATGTTGTTAGATCTTCACCTGTTCTGGGTTGTAAGCAATAATGGCCCCTTGAGATTCTTGAATCCATGGTGAGACTCATGTGTTGGGATGGAACTCAAGAGGAGCCCTTGTACATAGTTTCCTTTTTGTTTTCTATAGGAGAAGCAACAAAAAAGAGTCTGGAGATCTTACCCTAGGTGAGCATGGCAATAGTCTAGCTAGGGAAGAGAATAAAAGCAATGTTTTGAAAACATTGATTGAGTGAGTAGAATGAATCTATTTATGTAGGTTCAGTAAGAATAAGATGAAAATAATTTTGATGGGAGACTCAGTCTTGAAGAGAAGGTGAATTCATGAATGACTTACCTCTGATTGGGGTTGGGAATACTCTAAGAGATCTAGGAGAAAGATCTCAGAGCAGAGCCAAGCTGGTTCTATAGTAGCAAAAATACTTCTATCCACATCATATTGGTATCAGAGCCCTAAAATATTTGGGTGTGTGTTTTTTGGATGTTATCTGCAGGAACATCTGTTGACTCACCCAAGATGGTGACCAATGCAGAACTTTCAAAAGATGTGGAAGAGCAAAAGGAGGAGAATAGACTCCTAAAGGAACAATTAGCCGAAATGGTGACTAAGTTGGAAGAAGAGTAGCTTAGGACTATAGCAGTCAGTGAACAGATGAGAGAAGATGATAGAAAGGGAAAAGTAGTGGTGAAGGAAGACATTATGCCAGAGCTAGAACTTGTGCTTCAAGAAGAGCCATTCTTGAAAGTGTTGAAGGCAATGAGTGGTAAGTCCTTAGAAGGTGTGCCTCTATTTAGTGGCAAGATGGAACCGGAGTTAATCATGGAATGGATAGAAGGTATTGAAAATCACTTTGACTGTGATAATGTGACTGAAGCTTAGAAAGTAAGAATTGCCAAAACAAGGTTGAGAGGAACTTCTCTCACTTGGTGGAAGTTTTTCCAAGATGAGAGGAAAAAAGAAGGAAAGAACACCATAACTAGTTGGAAGGGTATGGTGTCCAAGATGAAGGAAACTTACCTTCCTGAAGATTATGAAGTGCAGTTGCACACAAAGAGATAGAATCTAAGACAAAAAGATTTAGCAGTCAGTTCCTACACTGAAGAGTTTCACAAGCTATGCTTAAGGTCGCATGTGATGGAAGAAGAAATCCTGAAAGTGGCTAGGTACCTGAATGGTCTCAAGTGGAGTATCCAAGAGGAAATTAGTCTCTTAAACCTTAAGACTATACACCAATGTTACCAGCTAGCCCTCAAGGTCAAGGAAAAATTTAAGAAGAAGCAAGATTCAAATAGCAGAGGAAGAGGAAGAGACAACAGAGGTCATAGAGGAGAATATGGAGGAAGAAATCAAAGTGAGTCCAAACTCACTGAGAATCATGGATAATCCAGTAAAACAAGAGGTGGTTATAACCGTGGAAGAGGTTCCAATAGTAGTTCAAGAAGAAGAACTAATAACCAAGGAAGAGGATCTTACTTCTCTTCAATGAAGTGTTACAACTGTCAGTAATTTGGATATCCTGCATATCGATGTCCTAAAAAGGGTTCTACTTCTCAAGGAGGTGGGAAGAGAGTTAGCTATGTCCAAGAAGAATCAAGTTGTAGCAGCAAGCCATCTGAGGTACCATTAGAATCAAAATAAGGTGAGAACCTCATGGTAAAGAGGACCTTAATCAGAGAGCCAAGCCAAAGGAGTGCACTCTTTAGAGTGAAGTGCAAGATCATGGGGAAGGTGTGTAGAGCCATTATTGATTCAGGATCAATTGATAATATCATTAGTGAAGAGGCAGCCACCAAGTTAAATTTGAAAAGGATTCCACATGACAATCCATACAAGGTTACATGGCTCAACAAAGGACAACATGTGTTTGCAGGAGAACAAGCATGGGTAGAATTTGCCATTGGCAAGTATAAAGACAAAGTTCTATGTGACATTCTTCCCATGGATGCATGCCACCTTCTACTTGGAAGGCCATGGAAATTTGATAGGAAAGCCATGCATGATGGAACCAAGAATGCATACTCATTCAAGAAAGATGGAGTGACTTTCAAAATTCAGTCACTCATGGAAGAAGCAGAGATGAAAACATCAAGTCCAAGTGTGCTCAAGGTTGGTGAGAAAGATTTCTTGAAGATTCTAGGAGAAGGAGAAGGAGTTGGATTTGCTTTAGTATTGAAGCCAAAAGATGAAGTTGTTGTCAAGAAATCAGAGATACCAAATGAGGTAAAAGAAATACTTGAAGAGTATAGGGATATTGTGAATGATGGCCAGACCACTCCCGTACCTCCTAAGAGACTTGTTAGACACAAGATTGACTTCATTCCAGGAGCTACCTTACCTAACAAATCTGCCTATAAAATGACCCCTCAACAAAATGAGGAAATAGCCAAGCAAATCAGAGAGTTATTAGGCCAAGGCCTAATTAGAAAGAGCATAAGCCCATGTGCAGTCCCTATTGTTTTAGCATCTAAGAAAGGAGGATCTTGGAGAATTTGTACTAATCCTAGAGTCATTAATAGAATCACCATTAGGTATAGGTTCCCAATACCCAAAATTGAAGACCTAATGGATTGTTTAGGAGGGCAAAGTACTTCAGCAAGATTGATCTAAGAGCGGCTACCACCAAATCAGGATTAATGAAGGAGATGAATGGAAGACAGCCTTCAAAACTACAGAAGGTTTGTATGAATGACTTGTAATTCCATTTGGTTTGTCTAATGCTCCCTCAACTTTTATGAGGCTTATGAATGAGTTATTGGTATAATTCTTTGGTAAATTTATTGTTGTCTACCTAGATGACATTTTAGTTTTCAACAGAACTAAGGAAGAGCATATTAGGCATTTGAAAATTGTTTTCAAGAAATTACATGATGAAAACCTAAAGATCAATTTGGAGAAGTGTGACTTCATGAAGCAGGAACTTGTAGATCTTGACTTTATTTTCTCACAGGGTAATCTCAAAATGGACCAAGAAAAGGTGGATGCCATTCTAAGTTTTCCTACTCCCAAGGATACCACTAAGGTGAGAATTTTTCATGGTTTAGCTCAGTATTACAGAAATTTCATTAGACATTTCAGTGGGATTTGTGCACCTGTGTTAGACACCATCAAAGGTGGGATCAAGACAAAGTTTCAATGGACACCATAGGCTGAGAAAGGGTTTGAAACACTCAAGGACAAGTTAGTAGAGTTTCATACTCTAGTTCTTCCAAGCTTTGATAAGCTTTCTACAGTGGAATGTGATGCAAGTAATGTGGCCATTGGGGCTGTCATAAGCCAAGAAGGAAGACCAATATCTTTCCATAGTGAGAAGCTAAATGATGCAAAGAAGAAGTACTCTTCTTATGACTTAGAGTTGTATGCTCTAGTCCAAGCACTCAAGAAGTGGTGGCACTACTTGTTGTCAAAGGAGTTCATAGTATATACTGATAACCAAGCTCTCAACTTCCTTAACTCTCAAGAAAAACTTAGTAGCAAACACATGAAGTTGGTGGAGTATCTACAAGCCTACACTTTCAATATCAAGCATAAAAAGGGAGTAAAGAATAAGGTTGCTGATGCATTAAGTGGAAGGCTGCTGATAGTCCAAGAAGTTCAGCTACAAAGCATAGGTATTGATAGCTTCAAAGACCTATATGTTGAAGATGAAGATTTTGTGCAAATCTACAAGGTATGCAAGGAGTTCAAAAACAACTTTCATGGTGAGTTTTTTGAATATACCTTGCAGAATGATTTAATGTTTAAAGGAGGTCAGATTTGTTTTCCTAAAGGGTCTATGAGAGAGAATTTGATTCAAGAAAAACATAATGGAGCACTTAGTGGTCATTTTGGAGTCGGTAAGACTCAAGAGCTAGTCACTAGGCTCTATTTTTTGCCTAGAGTGAATATAGATGTTAGACAATATGTTGAGAGTTGAGTAGTATGTCAAAAAGAAAAGGGCACATCTTCAAATATAGGTCTTTATGAGCCACTTCCAATCCCAACCAGACCGTGGGAATGCATAAGCATGGATTTTGTAGTTGGTTTTCCAAGAACAAGGCAGGGATATGACATTATTTTTGTTGTTGTGGATATATTTAGTAAGATGGCACATTTTATACCTTGTAAGACCATTCATGATGCTTGTAACATTGCACAATTGTTTTTCAGTGGAGTGGTGAGGATCCATGGGCTCCCACTTAGTATTGTTTGAGACAGGGACACCAAATTCATGAGCTATTTTTGGAAGACCTTATGAAAAAATCTTGGCACTAACTTGTCTTTTGGATCTACCTACCATCCATAGACAGATGGCCAAATAGAGGTGGTAAATATGAGTCTTGGTAACTTTCTGTGATGCCTCACAAAGGAGTATGGTAAATCATGAGACCAACTCATTGGACAAGCTGAATATGCATACAATGATACAGTGAATAGATCAACTGGTAAGAGTCCTTTTGAAATAGTTTATGGCTTTCACCCAAGAGGGATTTTTGAAATTAGAGAATAGAAGGAAGGAATACATGGTAGTGGATATGCTAAGGACTTTTTTGATTCAATGAAATAATTCCATGAAAGTTTGAGAAAGAGCTTGATTGAAAATGCTGAAAAGGTAAAGAAAAAGGTGGATGCATCAAAGAGGGATGTTTAGTTTCATATTCTAGAGACTTTGTGATGGTACACTTGAAAAAATATAGGCTTCAAAAAGGTGTTCCTCACAAGCTACAGATGAAGAGGCTAGGTCTGTGTAAGATACTTGCAAAGTATGGAAACAATGCATACAAGGTGGAGCTTCCTAAAGACATTGGGCTGCCACTAGTTTTAAAAATTGCAGATTTGATAGCATATAAAGGACCAATTCAAGATGCTAATTAGAACCTTCAAGAGGTAATAAAAGAGGTAAAAGATCTGAAATTAACCCCTACTCCATCTATAACAGCTGAAAAGATACTAGACTCAAGGGTCTACAAGAAGACTAGGAACAATGAATACATGGAGCACCTTGTAAAATGTCATGGAAAAGAGGATGTTGATGCTACTTGGATCAGAGACACAAAATTCAAGAGGTTGGGAATTGATCTAGAAATGCTCAATCCAAGGATGGATTAACCTTTATTTTGTCTGGGGGAGTATGATGCAGGAGCACACCTAACTCAAATCCCTAGCTCTTTATTTCTGGGATGTACTGAGTCTAGCCAAGTCAGGAGAGTTTGTGTGGACCTTAGAAGGTCATTTTTTTTATTTCCCTAAGAAGGATATGACTAGGTCAATACATGTCTAGATAGGTTTCTTATCTGGTTTCCTTTAGTTGTGTGTGTGAGGTAGTTTGTGAGCATCTATAAATACAACCAAGGCATCAAGAACCTTGGATAAGCTTCTTGGTATCACTGGCACTCAACCTACACTGGTGCCTAGCATCTTGGCCTACACTACCTAGAAGTTCAGCTTACACTAGTGCCTAGCATCTTGGCCTACATTGGTGCCTAGCAGCTCGGCCTACATTGGTGACTAGCAGCTCAGCCAACATTGGAGCTCAGTTTGCATTACTGTTGCTCGACAATATTCAATCGTAATGACCCATGAAAAGTAGATTTGGTCTTTTATGGACAATATGGTCAGTTGTAACATTTCCTGAAGAGATTCTTGTGAATATGTGGGCAGCTAGTGTTGTTTCAAATGAGAGGATGGTTATTTATAATATCCCAAGCCTTCATTTTAGAGATCTAGAGAGATTAGAGATTGAAGAAGAGGAGAAGCTATAGGAAAGTTAGAGATTTTCAGATTATTGTACTATTTTGTTTTGTTTCTAGTAATGAGAATTTGTAGACTGTGTGTTTAGTGGATATCAAGTTTCTTTGTGGTTCCTTTTGCATGCAAGTAGATTAGTTACTTTATTTTCTATTTTGTAAGTTGTTAGATCTTCACCCATTCTAGGTTGTAAGTAGTAATGGCCCCTTGAGATTCCTGAATCCATGGTGAGAGTCATGTGTTGGGATGGAACTCGAGAGGAGCCCTTGTAAATAGTTTTCTTTTTGTTTTCTGTAGGAGAAGCAATAGCAAAGAGTCTGGAGATCTTACCCTAGGCGAGATTGGTAATAGTCTGGCTAGGGAAGAGAATGAAAGCAATGTTTTGAAAACATTGATTGGGTGAGTAGAATGAATCTATTTATGTAGGTTCAGTAATAAGAAGATGAAAATCATTTCAATGGGGGACTCAATCTTGAACAGAAGGTGAAGTCATGAGTGACTTACCTCTGATTGGGGTTGGGAATACCCTAAGAGATCTAGGAGAAAGATCTTAGAGAAGAGAAAAGCTAGTTCTGTAGCAGTAAAAAGACTTCTGTCCACATTAGTCGCACCTAATAGTGTGTTTGTAACCTTTAACAGGGTTGGCTCTTCACTGAGCTCATTTTAGAAGAGTGAAAATCTGGGGTACCGGTCCTAGTGGCTTTTCCCTTAGCAGGGTTTCCACATTAAAAATCCATGTGTTATGTGTTTATGAGTCATTACTTTATTATTTTGCATTTCACATAGTTAACTCTGGATTGATCGGTATACACTAGTTATTTACTGTGTTTCAGTAAATAGAAATACTGCTTATCGGTAAACATATAGTAGAAGGTTTTACAAAGCATTCTTACAAGTAGCAATTTGATATAAGTATTTGGAGGCATTCATCGTACATGACTACAAATAAATAGAGGTATAATTATGTGGTATTAGGTTTTAAGGGTTCATTATTGGAAATTTTTGAGGCCACTCATTCACCCCCCTCTCAATTATTACTAACAAGTGATCTCATGTGCAAGTAGTGTCCACATTAGGTCAAGTAGGGTGTTTTTTCATTATGATGTGAAAATGGAAAATTAAGGGACTTGGGGCCCTATTTCATGGTTTTTACACCTTCCTTAGGCATTTGGAGAAGTTTGGCTAACTTTTGACCATGTTTACTTAGCATATCCAAAAAGTTGCAAAAGTTGACAATGTTGTCATTAACAACATTGACAACATTTATTGCAAGATTGCAATTTTGATGGAATTATTTGGATAACTGTTTGAAACTAATGTTTTGGTGCCTTGGTCAACTACTTAAGGCCATCCTCAACCTTTTTTAAGGGTTGACATTATTGTGTTAGAGAGTGTACATACAGTATAGTCAAAGAACAGTTGCAGTTAGAGCATTTTCTGATCATTTGGCATTGTAATAGATTAGATTGAATTCTATAGCTTTTGATAATGTTAATGTAGATTGTTTCAAGACTTTGTGTGGTGGTAGTTTTCCATTTTTTATAGTTTTAGTTTCTTGTATAAATTGTTTTTTTTTCTGCATAGCTACTGGTCTGAACCAGTCACTTAGTGAAGATGGAGTCATAAGTCCACTTACCACTGTGGAACTTGCATGGGCCTTTGGGCTTTAGGAGGTGAATCCATGTACATACTATATAGGAAAGGAGGGGCCCTGGAAAGCATGGGAGCAATTTGTAAGGTGATGCCCTAGGGGTGCCAGTGATGCATGGCTAGGGGTCACAAGCAGTTGTAGAGAAAGTTTGAAGGATTGAAAGCATTCATTGCTTCAATCAATGATTTTGGGGAGGTATCATGGTGAATGGAGAAGCCCCAACTCAAAGGATAAGTTTGGGTGACTTGTTTTGCTAGACAAGAAAAACAATTTCTTGAGCAGACATTGAATAGGCCCTAAAACCTTAATTTTTAGGCATGTTTGTTGGAGATACTATACGGACACCTTTGGGAGCCAATAACAAGAAAATATTAGGGTTATTGATAAAGGGTATCAGCATAAATTGTTAAGAAGTTTTACAATTTATTGCAGTTTTCCCTCAAAATAGACCTAATTGCTTGTAGCCCTATTTTGGGTCAATTTGGCTTGGATCTTGGAACTAGTTGGGAGTTTCTTGACAAAAGGAGTTTGTATCCCTTGGAGTGGATCCAATAAGAAATATTGAGGCCAATCTCTCCATGGGGAAGTTTTTTTAGTAGTTGTGTAACAATGTGTTGGATGTGAGAAAGATGAGCACTTTGGGGATTGTAGTGTAGGTTATAGTTCTTGTTGGTGTACCCCAAACTGAATTGGAATAGGATCTTGTGAAGGTGATCCTTGAAGGATAGGGTTAGTGAAGGACCCTACCTAGGCTATAGAAGAGGCCTAGTAAGACCCTAGTGAAGATAGGGTAGCAGAGAAAGGTTTGGTGTTACATCAGAGAAGAATAATAATAATAGAGGGGATTATTCAATGGGATTATTCAAAAAAAAATATATATAGGAGAAATTCAAGGAGAAAATATAGGAGAAAATAAAGGAGGAAATGTAGGAGAATATTAAGAATAAAGAAATATTGAATAAGTCATAAAGAAAGAAGGTAACTGTATCTTTGTTTGAGTTAATTCATTTATAAGACTTGCATGAATTAGATATTAACAATAATATGAACTAATATTTCGAATAATAAGTTATGAAATAATGCATATGAAATAAACATTGAAATAATAGATTATGAAATACATTAATATTGTTACGAAGTAAACTTATATTTTAAATAACTCAAATATATTTATAACCGATTATGAAATAAATACATTATATAGAGAATTATGATTTCTCATGATTATAAAAAAATGAAATTAACTTAATAGTGGATTCTCATGGCTATATATATATAAAATCATTTGTATGAAAATAAAATAAAATAAATATGTATGAATAAGTAGGAAGATTATGGATATGATTTAGATAATCCAATCATAGAACATAGGAATCTACCTCTTATCTATTATTGAGGTATCTTAGGGTAGGGATTTTGTGGGAGGGAGAGGTAGAGTAATTTTGAGCACATGACGGTTGTCCCAACACTGGGGTTAAACCTTGAGAGATGAAACTTGTAGTCTATTTCACGCACCCTTGGCACAATAATTCTTCCACCTTATGATGAAATTATTAAGGGAAAAGAGAAGGGATTCCTTTGATTTAGATGAAGAGACCCTCAGATGTTAAATCTAGACTATGTCCGTTAGTTGATCACTTGATGGTTTGAATTTCTTTAATATTTATGAATAGTGATGGTTAATATGGAGAAATTTTCTAACATATTTTATTAGTAAGAATGATTCCCTAATTTACTATTCCTATACTTGTACTAATATATGAAAAAGGTCAAGTGGTAGGAAAGGGGTCATTACAAATGATATCAGAGCATGATCTTATCATCTTGTAGGGTAAATGATAAACATGAAATCATTTTAGTTAATGTAAATGAATCCAAATATATACTTGAGTAATATCAATTAAATTATATCTATGTATATGTTAGAAAGAATTTATATTATGAATAAACTATAAATAGTGGTCGTGATTGCATTGTTTATAATGTATTTCTTATCTCGTAATCAATCAGATTGAATGGAGGAAAAAAGTTTGGGTATTGTAGTTTACCAGTTCTCCAAGTTAAGTAGGCCACCCCAAGCGATGAAATTGTCATAGTGTGATATTCCTGCCTTTTCTGGGACAAGAGGCGAGTTGTCACAGTGGGATGGTACACGCTCTTGGGCTCAATTGGGCTGAATAGTTTAATAGCCCCCTCTCGATAATTTACTACCAAACTAAATTGTGTTTTCATATGAAAGGATAATTTAACATTCTTTGTTTTGTAATGAAAAGGAAAGAATTTCACAATGTGTATACTCTGTGTATGCTTTATTTTTTTCATGCATCAATGTGTATTCTTCATGTCTTCAAGAACCAATATGTATGCTTCATGTCTTCATGCATCAATGTGTATGCTCTATGTCTTCATGTGTTATGTGTCTTTTCTTTTCCCAATCGTATAGCCACTAGGTTTAAATATTTAAGTGATGGTTCTTGTTAGATGGTTTTGAACATCTATGGTCGAAATATTAAAGTTACTAAAAGATTTCTTTAGTATTCCTTATCAACTTTAAGACCCAATATTGGTCATGATAGTTGGTTAGTTATGGGAAATTTCAATACTCCATTGTTTAGCAATAAAAAGAAAGGTTGTGGTCCTTTAACGGTGGATAGTAGTTAAGATATTCTTGATTTCATTAATTTTCAACGTTTGTTAGATATAGATTTGCATGGAGGATCTTTCACTTGGTCCAACATAAGAGTTGGGAAGGATTAAATTCAAGTTAAACTGGATAGGGCTTTGGTTTCTGCAGGCTGGTTAAATCACTATGCATGGAGACTTTCAACCTTATCTTGGGTTGGATGGGATCACTTCCCTATTTAAGTTTTGGATGATAAGGCCTATGGACAAAAGAATTTTCCCTTTATATTTGACAAAATGTGAACTTTGAGTCCTCATTTCAAGACCAAGATTAAAGAATGATGTGATGTCAATATTTAGGGGACTGTTATGTAATGTGTGGTTAAGAACATCGATGTTGTTAAGTCAAAATTCAGAGATTCAATAAATCCTCTTTTGGCCATATATTTTTGAACAAAGAAAATCTTAAGAGAGTTTGATAATATTCAGGCTCAAATTCAATCTCAAGGTGCGCAAGCGAATCTTGTTAATTATGAATTCTTGATTTTATCTAAATTGCATAATATCATTGCCAAAGAAGAGTAAATATGGAAAAAAGGTCAAGATATATTTGGCTTAAGAGTGGAGACCAAAATGCAAAGTTCTTTCATATGTCTACTCTTAAACATAGAGCTACAAATAGAATCTATTCTATTAAGTTAATGGAAGGGATTATGAGAAGCATGAAGATTTAGTACAGGACGTGATGGATTTCTTCTCTTCACTTTTATCCCATGACCAAATCTTAAATTGTGAAGGTTATAAGAAACTTCTTAGAGATATTACTTCTAAGATAACTCTAGAGATGAATCGTATTCTCTTCAAAATCCCTATTGATAAAGAAGTTTTTGAGGCAGCGTTTTACTTTGAAGGTAATAAAGCCCTGGTCTTCATGGATTTCCCATGTTATTTTTCCAGATGTATTGGGTGGTGGTGGCTAAAGACATTATAAATGTAGAAAACGTTTTCTTTGGATCTAGATCTTTATTGAAGGAAAAAATGCAATATTCATTGTTTTAAATCCAAAGAAACTACGTGTTGAGTCCTTTTAGAATTTTTGGGCGATAAGATTTTGCAATTATTTTTATAAGATTTTTTCTAAGATCATTTTCATGTGGTGGAAGCCTATTCTTGAATCCCTTATTTCTTGCTAGCAAAATGGATTTATCCTAGGTAGACAAATTCTTGACCCTATTCTAACTATTCATGAGAATATCCATTTCCTTGGTGTGAATAAGAAGGTTGGTTTTTTCTCAAACTTGATCTCCTCAAGGCTTATGACAGAGTGAAGTAGAGTTTACTTCTAAAAGTTTTGGCTGACTTTTGTTTTGGTGACTCTTTTCTAAAGTTAATATTGCAGTTTATTTCAACTGCTAAATTTGTTCTTATTATTAATGGATCTTCAACTGGTTTTTTCCCTCTTCCTACTAGCTGAGACAAGGAGACCCTATTTCACTCTTTCTCTTTATTCTGATAGCTGAGAATTTTGGCGGATTTATTCAAAAAATAGTTCTTTGTTGGGAATTTGAAAGATCTTTCTCCTTCTTCCATTGATCATATGTGTTCTCATTAATTGTTTATTGATGACACCATTCCAATGGAAGAAATTTCAATCACATAGGCTAATAATCTAAGAAGTGTCATTCAGTTGTATGAAGGGGCATCTAGTTAGAGAATTGGGTTTGCAAAGAACTCCCTTTTCTTCCTCAACACTCCTAAGAAGAGACAATGAAGGATTTCTCAAATTTTGGGATGTAAGATTGAGGCTCTTCCATCAACTTACCTTGGTCTACGTTTATGTTTTAATTAAATCCCTAATTCCTTTTGGGAAAAGCTAATTGAAAGATTCAAGACTAAACTCGTTGGCTGGAAAGGGAGCCTTTTAAGTGAATCTGGTAAGATTCAATTAACTAAAGCCTCTTTGCAAAATTTTCCATTGTATAAAATGAGTTTGTTTAACGTGCCAAAGAAATTTGTAACCAAGATGTAGAAGATCTGATTGTTTGGGACCAAGTCCACCTTCTGAAAATCTTGAAAGTTCTACCCATTCGTAAGATAAATGAGTTAAATAAGGCATTACTTTCTAAATAGTTGTGGATATTCTTTAATATTGATAATGAGTGGAGTAAGATTGTTCGAAGAAAATATGTGAGGATCTATACTTAAATCAGGAGTTGTCGATGGATAAAACACCTATGGGTTTTTCCTCAGCCTTATGGAAATATATTTCAAGCAATATGGATTTAATTTTAAAGGGAATTAGGTGCTCTCTGGGTTATTGGATAAAGATATGTTATTGGGATGATTGGTGGATATGAGATGCTCTTAATTTAGTTCCTTGTGCTACCTAGTTTAAAGATATGTGTATTAAGAGGTTTGGCTGCTAGGTAGAAGATTATACCCAACACATTTCTTGGTTTAATTTTAAATATGTGGATCTGGGACTTGAACCTCTCTAGAACATGCTTTCACTGGTGCACATCACTAATGTATCTTCTAGAGATGATTTGGTTTGGAACCTTTCTTTAGACAGGAGATTTTCTATTTCTGGGGCATTTCAAATGCAAATAAAAAACCTTTTTCCTTGGCTTTTTTGGGTGTTGGTCTTGAAGCCTCTAGTTATCCCTAAAATCAAAATTTTCTTTTGAATTCAAGTGAAAAATAAGATATTAACTATTGATAACTTGTGTAAAAGAGGAATGTCTATTCCCAATCGATGTTATCTTAGTATGGAAAATTATGAGAATAATTTTCACATTTAATTTTTATGTCCCTATTCTTGGGAAGTTTGGTCCTTCGTCATGAAGATGTGGTTGTTGTCTTGGGTCTTTCCAAATTCTTTTACTAAGTCTTGGATCCAGTGAAAAAGCTCCAACTTCTAATAATTGTATTTCTCTTCTTTGGTTCCTGATGATGCCTCACATTTCCTAGGGTCTCTTGAAGGAGAGAAATAATCATATGTTTACGGATCTTCTATGCCCAATGAAAGTGGTGGCTAGTAAGATCATATTGGATATAAAGGAGAACTTTGTATTTGCCTATTATAATTTTAAAGGTGATGCATCGCGTCTTAAGCCATCTATAAATAAGAGGGATATTGATAAAAGGTATAAGCTTCAATGTGATATCTTGATCCCTTTTTTGAAATAGAAAAGTCCCAGAGTTGGAGTAGCCTAGTTAGATCCTCCTTTGGAAAGGATTAAAATTAATACTGATGGGGTAGTGAAGGGATATCCTAGCCCTGTTTGATGTGGTTGCATGGAACATGCTAAAAATATTAGGTTTTTCACGGTTGTAACCCTCCTCTTGGTTACTCAAAAAACCATTATGTTAAGGCTTATGCAACCTATATTGA
Organism: Thuja plicata; assembly: GCA_018584345.1. NCBI lineage: Eukaryota > Viridiplantae > Streptophyta > Pinopsida > Cupressales > Cupressaceae > Thuja > Thuja plicata. Next base: position 144,688 of record MU228454.1, read on the forward strand.
AATTAAAGTGGTTAAAGAAATAGGGATGAAGAAAATTTGGCAAGATAGTAACTCTCTTAACATCATAAACTTCTTAGCTATAAAGGTTCCCCCAAGTTGGACCATTAAAGATAGTTTTAAAGATTGTAAGAATATTCTTTATATGTTTGAGGAGTTTGAAATCTCCCATGTTTTTCACAAAGGCAAGTATGTGGCTGACATACTGGCCAATATTAGTGTTATAGATCAACAAAGGATTAAATAGGATATTAATGACTATATCCCAATTGATATTTAAATTCCTATATGCAATGATGTCAGGAAATGTTAGTAGATTCTCTATCTTGGAAATGATGTTTTCATGCATTCAAACTAGTCTCCTTTCAAGTATTACATTGGTTATTTTCTTTGGTTGCGTTGGTTTCCTATTTGTGAATGCTTGTTATTCTAATAAAACTAGTGATTTCACTTCAATAAGGTGCAATGGTTATGCTAATAGTAAGATATGTTATAGATAATAGATTAGGGAAATAATATAAAGTAATTAAAAACAAAAAGTAATAAAAAAGCAACATTTTGTCTCGATTGACTAAAAGAAACATTAGAAATATAATCTACTTAATATAAATACACGAAATAATAAGTGTAGCTTTGGCGCATCTTATTAATTATAACACAAAAGTATAATTAACTTGATTCCAAAAAAGTAAATCAAGTCATCAAATATAACATGTCCAAACACTATTTCCTTATAGCCATCTCATTCCATTTTTAATTAAATAAATTATGAATACATATTCTAAAAAGATTAATTTAAAAACATCCAAACTAAGATTGCTTCTTTTACTTACTTGTTCCATCTAAGTGCTTGTACAATTTCTAAAAAGTTTAAATTCATGACATCCAAACTAAGATTGCTTCTTTTATTTACTTGTTCTACATAATTTATTATTATTGCACCAAGTATTTCTATAATATAAATAAATATGGGTACCAAAGATGAGATCTTCAAAGCATACCTATGGTCCAAATGGTTAGAGCGTCACAAATATTTTTCTTCATCACTCTAACATTACTACAACATATATTTTTATTTTGAGGATGGGATTATACAGCCTCTATATTGTACACTAATTTTAGATTCTTAATTTGAAGGTCCCTTCACAATAGTTCAGTGTTTGTTCAAACCCTTTTCGCACTAAAATCAATCAAACCATCTTCCTTATGTTTTTCATATTGTAAAACATGTTCAATGGAGCTCACAATCACAAATTAAATTTTTTTAAATGTTCTCCTTAGTATGATATTAGGGGTTGATTAATTTTTCTCTTCAAAGTCTCGTATAACTCTCTCCAATCTTCCACAGCTGATGATGATCAAACATACTTGTCTCCTTCTTCAAGATATGTTTTATTTTTATTACGATCTGTCATGAGCCACGATTGGCATATGAACGAATGCATAAATTCCTTTTTTAATTAAGTTCTTATTAGTACTTGCCGTTAGGCAAATACTATTGCAATGAAAAATGTTTAACTAGTGATTAAACAAGTTTGCTTCCACCAATCGTAAGGAACTATTTTTTATATTTATAAATTTTTCTTTCTTCCCCTAAGTGTACATATGTATTTTTTAACTTTATAAATACCAAAAACTATTTCTCTTTCTATTCATTGGTTAATTCGCTTTGGGTCTTATACACAGATTTTTTGGATGTTAGCACAATCTGAGTTTTTCTCTCCTATTTTATAGGATAATGGCTCTAGCTGTTGCTTCGACTCCTCTCATAGCTTTCTTGTGCCTAGATTCTACGCTTTCAGTTTTACCATTCATACTTCATTCTTGTTCTTCTTGATAGCAACCAACCTATGCAAACAAAAAATATAATTGTTAGTGTTCTCAGCTTTTTTCTCAAAAAATTTCTCCTCTAATTTTGTACATATATTTCTGTAAAACGTTATGCTTTCAATCAGCCCCGGGTTTGAGTCTTGAATACGCCATGGACGCCAAAAAAATTACGCAATTGAAACTCTTCATTCAGCAGTGCGAGCGCAATCCCAGTCTCCTGAAGGATCCATCTCTAAGATTCTTTAGGGACTACCTTGAAACGTAAGTACCCAATCGCTATGCCTTTTAATGTGCTACTTTGTTTTATTTGTAGTAACATCTTTATTAATTTGGTCTGTCAAGGCTAGGCGCTAATTTTCCCTTGCCTGCATATGGGGTGGGTGAATCTGCAAAGAAGTCAAAGGCGGTATGGTTTTTGCTATTCTGAAACTTTATTTCTTTTCACTTGCTTGACATTTCGTTCGAATCATGTTATGTTTCTTAGTAATATTAACTCTAACGTTGTTATTAATAGAGAATTTTTATCTTATTGTTGCCTATGTGTTTTGATGATTTGAGTGACAGATTTGGATTTTTTAGTTGATCGAAGTGTAAAAAATAATACAAATAAAGGGATGCAGAAAAATGAGATAGCAAGATGAGTAAAATGAAATTACATATTGGGAGATTCAGATTAAAAAATCTGCAAGAATTAAATGAACATTGCATACTATATGTGACATTCTTTTTAAGAGAAAAATACTAATTTGACTTGAAATCTATTCTCTGGAGAAAGTTTTCAGTTCCTTCTTTGAGCTGGTAATGGTGCTAGAATGCTTTGGTTGTAGCAAAGTCAAGTCAATTATGTGATACAGTAATTTAATTGAAACTATTTTGTAAATAAGATTTGATGTTATTTTCCTTTTAGTAATAAGATTATTTATTTATTTTTAAATGTTTTCTATTGAATAAAGTTTGTTAAAAATGGTTATTTGTGGAAGAAATGTTTATTGGTTATAAATTTGTTAGTTTTAGCATCAACATATTAGAAAATATCTTTAATATGCAATTAATTTAAAGATATTTTGTTAGAAAGTGATTAATTGAAACAATGGTAAATTACTATTAATTACTAATTACTATGTTAGAAAAGATCTTTCATATGAAATGATAAAATGAGTATATAGTTAGTAGTCATTTAATTATTCGTTTAGTAGAGTGATTAATAACAACTATTGTAAATTAGTTTGTTTTAATGATTGTATAACAAAATACTTGCAATATAAAATTAACATATGAATAGACTTTATAGTAATTAGTTGAGTTTTTTAAAGTTATGCTTGCAGTTTTTTTTAGGTCATGGGAAGGTAGAATACTTATAATGTTGTTTACTTTACATTCCAAAAGAATTATAGATTTCATTAAAAGAAGTAAAAATAAAAATAAAAATAAACTGTACCAATTTTCAAAGATTTTTATAGTACTTCTACACAATTAATTAAAATTAAAACTAATTACACAACTTGATGCAAGTACTAGGCACTATGTGGCACTTGTTTAATTCTTGTATTGAAGTAACATATTTGTTATTAAATAAATTACATGAATAAATAATATTATATCACTATGTTAACAATCAACAATTATGATATATAATAAATAATTAATAATAAATTATTATATAAATAAACAAATATAACATTCTATATATAATAATAGAATACCATTATCAATATTACTAATTCATAATTTTATATAATAAATTTATAATGGAATGAAAGAGTTTGGGAAACCATTGTTAAAGGACGCTACCCATGTTATAAGGAGCATATATATATGGTAAAAATAAATAAAGTAAAAAAGGCAAGCAACATAATTGAAATGATAAGGGAAAAATAAATAAACAAATGAGAAGAATAATAATAATAGAGGGGATTATTCAAACAAAAACAAGAAATATAGGACAAATTCAAGGAGGAAATATAGGAGAAAATCAAGGAGGAAATGTAGGATAATATTAAGAGAAAAGAAATATTGAATAAGCCATAAAGAAAGAAGGTAAGTATATCTTTGTTTGAGTTAATTCATTTATAAGACTTGCATGAATTAGATATTAACAATAATATGAAATGAACTTTGGAATAATAAGTTATGAAATAATGTATATGAAAGAAACATTGACATAATAGATTATGAAATACAGGGTATGTGCAAGATCATGGGGGGCAAACTATGCCCTTAAGTGGCAATGAAAAATTAGCAAAATCAAGGCTAGTCAACTTGACGTAAAAATTTGAACTAGCTATCAACCTAATATCAAAAAGTTGTAAGAATAGAATCTGTAGGAAATTGAATGTAGATTCTAAACTACTAGGCCTTTTCTGAAAAAAAGTTAATATGATTGGTGAAAAGTATAGATTTCAATGCAGTAGTACAAAAATTTTAGGAAAAAAATAAGAAGTAGGTGTATGTCTGACCACCTTAATCATAATCAAATGATAATATTTTTTTATAAGATTTTATATATAATTAGTAGACTCCTTCCCGGATGTGATGCATATTTTTGTGTAATTTTATGCTAAAAAAATAATTAATTATGAATTATCTGCTATAACATTTTTAGAATAAAAGAACTCTTGTGTCTGACCACCTTAACTCATTGAAAACTTTACCAAATTCAAAAAAATAAAAAATTTCTTATAGTAGGCGAAGCATAAAATGTGACACATGTTTCGGTTTTCAAAAATGTTATACCGTCTGAAAGTTATAGCCATTTTTCAATCAGTATATAAATCAGCACTTTAGAGGTAACTCAATTGGAAAATAACTAATAATTACTTACCAAATTCAAAATTTG
>MU228454.1:162404-174555 GCA_018584345.1 Thuja plicata
GGGTCCTATGACCTCTTGGGACACACTTGAGTGGTCCAATGTCTTGAAAGGGGTCATGAGGACTTCCTAGGGGTCCTAACACATGATAAGGTGTACTAGGACCCTTTAGGACCCTCTTTTACCCCCGAGGACACATTGGAACACTTAAGTGTGTCCCAAGGGGTCCTGCGACATCTTTGGATACACTTGAATGTTCTAATGTTTCAAAAGGGGTCATGGGGTCTTCCTAGGGGTCCTAACATGTGTGAATGTGTACTAGGACCCTGGTGACACATTGGAACACTCGAGTGTGTCCCAAGGGGTCCTATGAAAGTTTATTTTAAAAATAAAATTTATTTAAAAAAAAAAAATTGGGTATCGGAAAAAATCATGTACCCAATTTATTTCGGGTACCCAAAAATATTAGGTACCCAAAAAAGTTAGGTACCCGGTTAGGCTTGTGCTTTGGTGTCAGGTTTGCCTAGGTGTACTGACACCCAAGCCTACTAAAAAGTCAACAAGCGCTTTCATGCACTTTTGGACGAGTGAAAAGTGGATTTTTTTCACATCGCCACTTTTTGGCCCCCCATGATCTTGCACATACCCTACATTAATATTGATATGAATAAAAATTATATTTTAAATAACTCAAATATATTTATAACATATTATGAAATAAATACATTATATAGAGAATTGTGATTTCTCACGATTATAAAAAATGAAATTAACTTAACAATAGATTCTCATGGCTATCCGTTATTGTATATTAACATACATATATAGCTATATATACAATCATTTGTATAAAAATAAAATTAAATATATATGTATGAATAAGTAGGAATCTTATGGATATCGATTTAGATAATCCAATTATAAAACATATGAATCTACCTCTTATCTATTTTTAAGGTATCTTAGGGTAGGGATTTTGTGGAAGGGAGAGGCGGAGTAATTTCAGGCACATGACGGTTGTCCCAATAATAGGGTTAAGCCTTGATAGAGGAAATTTGTAGTCTATTTCATGCACCCTTGGCACAGTAATTCTTCCACCTTATGATGAAATTAGTAAGGGAAAAGAGAAGGGATTCCTGTGATCTACATGAAGAGACCCTCAAATGTTAAATCTAGACTATGTTCATTAGTTGATCACTTGATGGTTTGAATTTATTTAATATTTATGAATAGTGATGGTTAATATGGAGAGATTGTCTAACATATTTGGTTAGTAATAATGATTCCCTAATTCACTATTCCTAAACTTGCACTAATTTATGAAAAAGTTCAAGTTGTAGAAAAGGGGTCATTGCGAATGATATCAGAGCATGATCTTATCATCTTGTAGGGTAAATGATAAACATGAAATCATTTTAGTGAATGTAAATGAATCCAAATATATACTTGAGTAATATCAATTAAATTATATCTATGTATATATTAGAAACAAATTATATTATGAATAGACTATAAATAGTGGTTGTGATTTCATTGTTTATAATGTATGTCTTATCTCATAATCAATCAGATCGAATGGAGGAAAAAAGTTTGGGTATTGTAGTTTACCAGTTCCCCAAGTTAAGTAGGGAAATTTTCATACTGGGATGTTCCTACCTCTTGTGGACCTGTTATACACTAAAGTTTTCACCCTATTAAGGCTCTTATAGTCTTGAAAATCTAGTATAACTTGGGAATCACTTCTAGGTTGTGTGACCTTTAGTAGCTTGAAGTGAAGCCTCCAGATTCTAGGTCGGTTCCTCTTGGATAATCACCTAATTTCCTCTTTTGACATGAAATAAAATTTTGAAGGGAAAGGGATAGAAGGAATGCTTGAAAGGGAAATAACTAAAAAGAAAATTATCCTACTAGGTGATACACCGAAGGTAACATGAACATAACATAATGAACAAAATAGCATGAAAGCTCTTGGATTGAATAGAACACAGTCTTTCTAAATAGGCTTGCAGAACTGTTTCACAGAGAGGTATGAGAAAAATGCACAGACTATGACCTGAAAACTAACATTCACTTTAGCAAATAGGTACAAGAATGAGACAAAATAACCAGGGATGAACAAAATCCGCAAGATCATATAAATCAAATCACACATAGTAGTACACAAAGATGCTGAAAGAAAGAAAGGCTTAGGAACTCGAATATTTCTCTAACATAAGTCACTATACTATATTCAGTAAGAGAAATACATATAAGGAAATTCTTGAGGGAAGAGAAAATGCCATAGAAAGATCATGCAGAATGAAAGATTACAACTGTCAAAAACCTAAGGGTAGAGAAAATGCCACATAAAATCTTACAGAAGCTGGAAAACTCTGAGCTCTAAAACCTCTATTAACTACTTATATAGATGCCCCTCTAGTACGCAAGATCATGAGTCAATCTAATTCCTAATAATTAGGGTTATAATAGATTTCATGAACAATTTATAAACCCTAAAACTATCAATTCTGCTTATTAATGCATCCTAGAATTATCTGAGAAGATTAGATATGTTCTTGAATATCTTATTTTTCCATAACTCTGAGTAGACGGATTGCCTTGATCCATCTACCCACTCTACAAGTTGACTTTTCCATGAATGCCTGAGGATTAGATTTGAAAATTTGAATTTGCGTGAAAACGGTCATAGCTGGTGTGGGTACTTGTATCAATGGCTGAGAAAAGACTTATCTTTTTTTTTTAAACATATCTGTCGATCTTTATCTTTGACTCTATGAGTTGTCTTTACCTTGGTCTACCATGGACATGTGTCAGCACCACTTAATGGCGTATGTAATAGATCTTGTGCATCTCTGTATTAAGCCTTTAAGTCAACTGTCTGATCAAAATGAACTTAATTGGTCATTACTAGCCTCTGTTTAAAGTTTTAACCTGTGCGAGTGAGTGACAACTGATCAGTCGCATGTTCATAGCACCTTTTTCCTTTGGTCATTAACTTGTGCGAGTGAGTGAAATCATCTATTTCCTTTTACTTGTGCACTCCCAGCATTTTTTGATTTGGTCTTTAACTCGTGGCAACTGAGTGATGAGGTATAATTTCCTTCAATTGTGCACTTGCGAAACCTTTCTGATTAGCCACTAGACCTTCATGAGTGAGCGATGAGATCTTTTCTTTTGATCCCTCACTTGTGAGCTGGGAGGCACATACGAATAAGAAATGGCATCCATTTCTCTTTTCTCATGCACTTGTGGAACTTTTTAGACTTAATTCTTATCCTGCGTGAGCGAGCGATAACAACATATACCTGCAACAGAGGCCTTGTCACACACTTGTAGAACTTTTTTATGTTAAGCGGTTAGCTTGGTGAGTGAGAAACAAGCAGATATTTCCTTGATCGCACACTCGTGAGCTCAAAGGAACTTGTTTTAAAAGTATCACGACTGAGTGACCGTATGACAATCTACTCATTCGCCTACTCATAGAGAAAAAGACTTCATGATAAATGTAGTGCGACTGCATGACTTGCTCTTTAAAATTTCATCGTGACTACAACTGAATAAAGTGACCACTGGACAACTTAAAGAATGTGCAAAAAAAAGAGCTTTAAGTGGCAAAAGGTAATGAGGAATTAGAACCGCCACTAAAGACTTATGGTTTGGGGTATTTTCATACGGGTTTTTTCTTTTAGGGCTAAAGGTATGAACCTAGGGAAAAACTAGTGACTTAGAAAAATGCAGAGAACTGGGATTAAGACAAGGAATCATGCAAAATTCATACAGGCTGAGCTCTACCCTTGTGGGAGCCACATTTTTCTCCACTTGTATCCAAATTTGACAAGATGAGGAAATTTGGATAAGGTTTTGGTGATTTCTGCTGGATGTCAGCCTGCTAGATATAAAACCAGTGGCCTATTGACATTCCATTGGGCATTAGAGTTGTATTGAGCACAAAAATTCTTGGAAAGAAGAAAACTAACCTAGAAAGAAAGGAAAGAAGATAGGGAAACCTACTTATAGAGCTGGATAGAGCTCAAAATAGGGCTTGAGATGAAAACCATTGATTCATATTGGCAAGGCATCTCCCTTAAGAGTTGATAGTTGAAATAAATTATGTTCCTTGCACTCTGTGATTACAAATGGTCCACCCCAAAAGGAATCAAACTTTGAATGCCTTCTTGGCCTTGATTTATACTTATCCCATTTGAGGACTACATCCCCAACTTTGAAGTTCCTGGATCTAGCTCTTTTATCAAAACTCTTCTTAGTTTGCATTTGTTGAAATTCCATAGTTTGCATAGATTTATCTCTAATCTCTTCTAGCTCTATGAGTTGAGCATACCTCACCTGCAAAGGATCTCCCTCTTCAAAGAAGACAAGCTAGGTGGCAAGGTCCAATGTTGGTAGCTCTGTTAAAATAGATAATCTTGCCTCCTTGCCATATACCAACATATAAGGAGGATTCCCAATGATTTTCTTTGGGGTTATTCTATCTAACCATAAGGAATATTTGATCATAGAATGCCAATCTCTTTGATTTTCTTGGAGAGCTTTCTTGATGATCCTAATCAGATTTTCATTTGTAGATTCTGCTAGACCATTACCCTCAGGGTAATAGTTGGAACTGGTATTCAAATAAATACCATTCTTGACTGCCCATTTAGTCACTTTTAGACCTGTAAATACAAGTGCATTATCTGATGTGATAGAATCTAGAGTGCCAAATTTGTGAATGATGTCATCATAGCAGCTCAAAATAGCACTCTCATTGGCCTCTTTTAGTGCAATAGCTTATGTCCATCTAGTGAAATAATATATTGTAGTTATTATCCATTTCTATCCTACACTAGATGGAGGATTAATAAGGCCTATAAAATAAATGCCTCACTTCATAAAGGGTTTCTCTATTCTGATTGCTTGGAGAGGCAGGGCCACAAGTCTCCCTTTTCCTGAAAACATGACACACCTGATGTATTTCTTTATATGATCATGAATATCTTTAAAGATAGATGGCCAATAGTATCCAGCCCTCATGATCTTAAGGGTTGTAGTCCTAGGAGAAAAATGACCTCTAGAAGGTCCATCATGAAACTCATTCAGGATATTTGCCACTTGATTTGAATCTATGCATCTCAAAAGGACACCATGATAATCCTTCCTAAAAAGGACCTCATCAATAAGCACAAAGGGGATAGATTGTAATCTATAATATCTTCTCTTTGTTGAATCCAAATTTATAGGACACTCCCATGTTTTCAAGAAATGAACCAAGTTAGGCAACCAACCTACTGCCTTGGCATGTTCTTCTATTGAATGCATAACTAAGGATCCATTTATCTGTTCTGAATTTCTTGAATTCTCATCTTTTGTCAAATGCTCACAAAGACCTCTTCCTCTGACTAGCTTGGTAATCTGGATATTAATGTCATATTCAATTACTCTAGTGATCCAACCAACTCTTTTCTCATTTAGGTCTTTAGAAAGAAATAACTCTTTGACACTCGGATGAGTGACTCTTAATTGTAACTTGCTATGGGTCAATAGATATCTTAACTTTTTTAGGCTCTTTACAACATCAAGTACATATTTTTCAGAAAAGAATATATTTGTTCATATTCTTCCAAACCTTCACTAAAGAAAGAAATAGGCTGCTCTACTCCTTCATTATTTTCTTGAGTTAACATTGCAGATATGACATTAGAGCCTCCATAAGCATAAATGATAAAATCCTTACTAAAATTAGGGTTCAACAAGGTAGGAGCCTCTGTCAAAGCCTCTTTGATGGCTTGGAAATTAGTTTTCCCTTCTTTACTCCAGCTAAAGGCTGAATTTTTCTTTAACATAATTGTCAAAGGTTTTAATAAATCTGCAATATTGGGCAAGAAACACCTAAAAAAGTTAATCCTTCCTATGAAGGATTGGAGACTTTTCTTATGAGGTGGTATGGGTAATTCTAGAATAGCTACAATCCACTCAGGGTCCATTGTAATTCCTTGTTTGGATAAAATATATCACAACAATTTCCCTTCATGGACTACAAACACACATTTCTTGGGATTAAGAGAGATCCCAAACTCTCTACATCTTTCAAATATTTTCCTTAGATGTTTGATGTGGTCAGATGCATGCTTAGAATAAATAGTTATATCATCTAAATATACTAGTACAAACTTGAACATGAGGCTCTTAAAGGCCATATCCATTGCCTTTTGAAAAGTAGCACCTGCATTTGACAAACAAAAATCCATTTTTTGATAATCCATGGTTCCCCCATTTGGTTGTAAATGAGGTCTTATATTGATCTTCTTTATGAAATAGGATCTGATTATATTGTGAATAGCCATCCAAGAGTGAGAAGTGTTCTGATCCAGAGACACATAGTAGGATTTTCTCCATAGATGGTAATGGATGATGACCTTTTAGTGAGGCCCTGTTGAGATCTCTAAAATCAACACACAGTCTGAACTCAAGATTCTTCTTCTTGACAGGAACATGGTTGGAAACCCAACTAGTATGTGTATGTGTCTGAATGTGACCTTGAAATCAGACACAAACACAACATAGTCATAAATCAATCATCAAATTGCGAGAATGAACATGAATTGTCCATTCCACAAATTTGATTGAATTGACCTGTTGCCTCCAATTTAGTTGGGGTTTTTCAATTACTCTCAGAACGAGAGCCAAAAACCATGACCATTGCTAAAATGGAAGATTTGAAAGCATTTGAAAATTGAAATTGAAACTATTCTATATGAGAGATGCAATTATAATCTAAGAATGGAAATGAAGATTTTACTCTAAGAAGCTTGAAAGAAATAATAGAATTAAGCTATTTGATACATAAGTAAACTAAATTAAGATGGAGATGCCATTAAACTAAATGAAATTATACTAATATGCAATACAAGATTGAAAACATGAGAGAATTGAGACAATATTTCACTATAGTTTTGGTACTCTAAAATTACTCCTTCCAAATGAAGGAAAGAAGGTCCATAATATAGAAGAGCCTGAAGAGAGGATGAAGAGTTTCTTGAAAAGAAATGGCTGACTCTTCATCTCCATGGAGGAAGGTGAGACAGAATATGGAGGAATTATTTAATTAAATGAATGAATTATTGCCACATGGGTGGCTTTTCATATTGAATTATTGAATTCAAGTGAGGATAATTCATTCAAATAACCAAATAATTATTTAATTCCCTTGATGTGTATTAGCTAAAGGGGGTGGAGTTAATTTAATTTAAAAGCACACAGGACTTTAGAATTAAATTAATTAATCATAGGGATTTTTAGCTAATAAATCTTGGAAATTTAGTAATTAAATATGCTGTAAGATTTATGCAAATTTAGGTTTTCTGCATTTGAGACTAAGTCAATTAAAGACAATTATGAAGGAGATCAATAGGACTTTGATGATGAGAAAATGCACCAAAATTTATTAGAATTGTAAGGTGCCAATTTTGGGGTGTTACATTTTTCCCCCCTTTGAATTGATGTGCAAGCATCGCGTTGATTCAAAGAATAGTCTGATGTGAAGATGAAGATTTTGGAAGTCTAGGTTAGGTTGCACTTATAGGGGGTCAAAATGTAAAGCTCTAGTAAAACACTCAAAAATGACTGTTGTATTTTTGAGTACCAATAGTGGATTTGACTAAGGACACGTGCCCCATGCAGGCATGCAGAGGACTTCAGAATCTCTTGGTACAATAGACCATTCAAAACTTTAAATCAGACTTTCACTTCACTTTCTCTCTCTTCTCTTATTTCTCCTTCCCAAATCAACAACTAGGAAACCTCTTTATTGAAAGGAAACACACCACATGACTAAAAGGAAAAGAAAGCAACTATACAAAAAAGAAGCTTATTTACAAAGGCTCAAAGCCCCAAAACATGATTCATCTCTTACCTCTATCAAACATATAATTTTCATCTCCAAAAGTCCAAGGTAAATTGAGGCTATCATATCAATTCACTTGATAAAAAATGCTGCCCTGAATCTTCAACATATCAAACAAAAGTTAATCAACAAACTTATCATTACTTGGCAAAACAAAGTCATTAAACTATTTTGCATGCTGATCATAGTGTGACATCAAAACATCACACCCTTCCCTATCGCTGACTTGCTAGAAGAAGAAACATTCTAGCTCACTCTCATGACATAAAACATCTACATTCTGAACATTAGTTTGCGCCAAAGAATACACTTATTTTACAACAACACCTTGCAAACTAAAAAAGAATGTCTCAAAACAAAAATCTGATTGCACAAAATCAGAGACAACTTACTGATCCAAACTCCTTTCAGCATCTTGTGAACAAGTATCATCAATCAATGGCTCTAATATCATTTGAAAATATGAGAAAACACTTTCAAGCTTATTACTATCTTCAAGATCATGATGTGAGAAATAAATCCTGACACTACGTTTATGAAAAACTGAATCCACACCAAAACATTCATCATCATATTCATCATAAACAACAACATTAAACTTATCATAGTGATATGTGCTTTCAATTTGCAAAGTATCCAACCCAAGTATAGGAAAAGGGTCCATATTATATGTATCATATTTCATGGCCTTTTCAACATCATCACTATCAAAACATATCTTCATTGGACATGGAACTTTAAATTCATTTGTAGGTGCATACCTCTAATAATCAGCTTCTAGAAGTTCTGAAATTTTCTCACTACTTAGTGGGCATTGAACTTCTTGTCCATTTTCTTTGATCTCTTGCTCAATGCTGAATACATCTTCCTTACTGGAAACAAAAGACAAGATTTATTGGTTTATATCACTTTGTGCAAAAGAGTCACTATCACTTTCATTCGCATCATACTCAAGCTCTTGTTGTTCACATGAATCATTTTCAGGATAAAATAAGAAATAATCATTTACATGCTGAAAATAAGGAAACTCTACAAACTCAACGGAGTCACTTCCAGTCACGGATTCTTCCTCATTGTCTTGTTGTTCATAGGCTTCACTATCTGCATTGTAATCAACACTTTCAGCATAAGTAGACTCAGAATCAGCACAACTAAATTTAGATTCAACATTTTCAATTTCATCTATCCATGTTCTAACACATTCAGATACTTCTTTAAGAGATGCTGACCAACCGACTGATTCAAGCACACAAAGTTCTAAAAATAATTGCACCCACTCTAATTCTGGAAAGTCAATATCTACTATAAGCTTATCAAGTGCACTAGAAAACCTTTGATAAAATGAATATGCTAACTCTTTTTTCCTTTCTCCTACCCTTTCTTTTAAAATTAGTAGGGATTTCTCTTGGATTTTTTGATCTATCAATACAATAACCTTTTTTCAACTAGCAATTTCAAAATCTTGCTCACAAATTTTGAACCTAGCAAACATATCTTGCTCCTTGAATTCTAGAACTTCCATTTTAACCATTCACTCAATAATACATTCTATTCTTGTGACAAATATTTCTATCTGATTTCATGCAATGACTTATTTGAAAAAAACATAGCATACTTCTGATTTCTAAATCTGAACTTCCAATCTGGAAGTATGGCAAGACTTCAATCTATTTTCCCTTCTTTCTGTTAATCTCTAAGTTTTGTTGATGATTAGTGACCAACACTTAGTCATTTAATTAGGTATTTTTAGTTGGCTATCACTATGGCCGAGCTAAAACTATGCAAGGTCGACCAACATTGCCGAGCAGTTTTCAGTTTGCCTAGTTACATTGCCGAGTCAAGTTACATTGCCGAGCTGAGAAGGACATAGAGATGTTAAGTGTCGAATGATAGAGAAGTCAAGTGCCAAGCAGAATAGTTTTTTTATACATTTCTAGAATGATTCAAACTTCAAGGATAAGTGATCTGGCTTGTTGGTTGCATTTCTCATTTTTTGTTGTTTTGCTCTGTTCCTTGCCTAGCCTTCTGCAAAAATTTTCAGGTTTTCATGCTTAACCCTTGCCCAAGTTGTCAAAACCCTGAAAACCCTAGCAACCAAGTGTTAAAATGATGTATTTTGAAACCCTTAGCCATGTCTTTTATTTCCTCATTACCTTTTTCAAGATACTTAAGCCATGTGCTTTAAGTCAGGTCGCTTAATCGCTTTACTAGAATCGAATATGCTAAATTATCTCCTGACTTCACTTTTGCCTTGTGTCGCATTGTCTTGTTAAGAAATGGAATATTCTCTCAGTGTCTCAAGACTCAGCGATTTCCTTTTAGTCGGGTTGTTGCTTGAACTTTGTAATATAATGCTTTGAAATGAACAGGACCCACTTCAGTCGGGTGATCGCCAGAAGAATTTGCAAGTCAAAGAAATGTCTTCTGACTTTGCGATTCACTTCATGTCGCATGGTCGCTGGATCAGCTCAGTCAAATAGTTAAGCTCTTTCTTCAGTCGCGTGGTCTCGTGATTAAATGGTGGTTAAGAGATAACATTCGCGACCTCGCGACTAGCTATTTGATGTTAGTAAAATTACTCAGTCAGGATGTCGCTAGAAAAGGGGCGATGACTCAGTTATTCAGAAAGTGTTACATGGACCAAAGAAAAGATGACATCTGTCAGAGAGCTAATGGTTGTCGGGTAATCGCTAGAAGAAGAAAATGGATCACGCGATAACAAGAATAAGGCATGTTTACCTTCAATTGCGAAGTCTCCTTATGATTTAAAGGTATGTGAAAATCTAAGGCGATTATGCGATAGCCGTTCGATGAAGAAGTAAAGAGATCTGACGGTGGTCGCGAAGTCTGGTGATAAAAGTGCCCTAGGGAAAAAGTCCTTCCGACTAAGTGATTAAGGTATGTCACGAGGTCGCTGTGAACAGAAAAAGGCACGTGCTTCAAGTTAAAGGTAAAGACAGAGGATCACCCGACTCAGCGACTAGAGGTTGTCGTGAAGTCTTGAAAAGAGGCATGAGCATCTGGCGACTTGGCGATAACTATGAAATGTTGAAAGTTAGCGGTTTGTCGCGTAGTCTGGAGAAGAAAGCTTGGTTAAGGTTAAACCCGCGTGACTTAGATTTTTTTATAGTCGCCTGATCGCTGGAAAGACTTGGGTTAGCCGAGGTAAAGGTTTACATTGTCGCCAAGTCTGGAGATCAGACCATGGTTAAGAGAAAACGCTCGCGACAAAGAGACTTTATGAGGTCGCGAGGTCGCCTGATAGCAGGATCTATAAAAGTGGCGCCAAGTGGATGACGTGATAGAAGAGATCACCCGGCGGCCAATCAAATACATGAATTTTTGATTACTATGTACAAAAGGTAGCTGAGATGTATGACAGAGGACGAATCACAGAGTGCCATGTCAGCTGTCTTAACCATTTTATGATTGCGCCAAAATTTTCATGATTTAAATTTGATTTCCTGTCACCTCACTCAACTATGGCTAGGTTTTTGAATGTTTCACGGCATATCAACTTAATTGAGGAACTGACGTTTCTGAATTTTGAGCCATGTACTCTGAATCCTATGGCTATAAATAGGGGAGTGAGAATTCATTCTTGTTCACCGAGTTTATCATCTCAGAGCAAAGTTATTGTTTCAGAGCAAAAGTGATATTCAGAGCTATAGTAGTGTTATAAAGTGATTGAAATTTCTAAGTGATACAGAGAGTTGTGATCTTAGATTTATTTCAATATCGTCCAGTCTGAGATTCAGGAGCTATCAAACATGAGTACTGCCATGAGCATTGCATCAACCAGTGGAGGCAGTGGAGAGGAGCAAAAGGGAAAACACAGCTTCTCAGATGAGTTTCTGCATCTGCTGCCAGGGTCCACTCAGAACCAGAAGATTGATGCTGGTGAGTTCAAAGATGACTTCAAGGACATCAGAGATGCAGTGACCCCAGGAACAACAGGTTATTCCATGTTTACCTACTTTTACAAAAATTCTGATAAGCCTATCCCTGTATCAAACCCTTGGATATCTGGTTTGGGTAGGTTATTAGTGCCTGATGTTTTCCTTGATGTTGACCTATTTCTAGAATTGGCTAATCACTATGATGTCCTAACAAAGACCATCAAGAGAGAAGATAGCACTAACTTGCTTGTGTTAAATAGAAATTCTTTCATGCAAGCATTTGGCCTGTTTAGCACCATGTCAACCAGAATTGACATGAAGAAACAAGAGAAAAGATATAGCAGTAAGCCTGGTGTTGCTAGAGGCTTATTAAAGAAGCACATGCCACAAGAAACAAGAGATCATATAGTTCCTC
>MU228454.1:191943-228007 GCA_018584345.1 Thuja plicata
CTTGTATCACTGGTTATTGTTATGTTAATAACTATGATTTGCATGGTAATATCTTGTTTATGGTTATGCTTGATCATCAGCAAGATAATTCATAAGTTGGTCCAATAAAGATACATATATAATCAGTTTCCACATCAACAAATACTGTGTTATCAGTCATCTTATAAGGTAAAACCTGCCTAAGCATATGTGGAGCTCAAAAATGAAGAAGGACCTTATTCAGTACTTAGCAATTAGGCTTTTCTTGTCTCTGAATCAGGATTAGAAGGTAACAAGATTCAAAAAGACATTTCAAGCATTGTGATTCATGCAAGAAAAATCCCTAACATGGCTGACTTGTATAAGCTTTTTGGGCTGTCTTATGTATGCATTTAATATTCTTTTATGGAGTTAGTTATGCATTTAACTATTTTATCCTATGAATGATCTATTGAAAACATTAATTATAATACCATCAAGGTATGGGTATTAGATCTTGATCGTTGATCTAGATCTCACTATCAGACTTGAATAGGATATATTAGATTGCTTCTAAACCCATTATTTTGAAGTGAAATGCACAGAGGGTTATTTTGTTAAGAAGCAAAGATCAAGCAGAGTGAGAAGACAGTGAAAAATAGAGTAAAGATTATATCAGATTATGAGACCATAGAAGGTACTGGAAAGAGGAGATCTATCATCAGTATCAGAGTGCATAACAAAGGATCAATACTTGAGACATTCTAATCATTGTATCAGGTGAAAATCTCTTAATAGAGTGGTTCTAGCAGACCTTTCTTAATCTCCTAACAGAGTGCTTACTTTATTATAAGTTCAAATCCTTTCACAGGGTAGATTGTAATGATCTTTAGCTCTTAACTGGGCATACCTTTAGGAGGGTAGATTACATTTTGTAATCAACATTTGTAGCCTTAACAAACACACTTTATTACTATAGTAGTGGAGAATTTTGTGGGTGTCATCCCTACCCCAGTTTTACCTATTTGGGTTTCTGGGTTACCAAGTTCTTGTGTTATGTGTTATTTATTTCATTGTGTGGATGCTATTTGAGATTGCATTAGATTCATTTATGTATGAATGTGGATCAGTTTGTTTTAAGTGTTTAAATTTGAAGATCTGATTTACCCCCCCTTCAGTATCTTGCTTTCCCATTATTGTATGTCCAACAATTGGTATTAGAGCTCAGTTCTCTAAAAAGGTCATAATCAACTTGAGAATACAGATCTTGAGATGGAGATCTACAAGATGGGTAAAGTAACTGAGAATCAAAAGATTGATATTCAGCTAGCACTACAACAGCTTGAGACAACAAGATAGGAATTAAAGAAGTCCTTGACTGCAAAGAAAGATTTGGCCAAACTAATGAATGACACTCATTATCAGGAAAAGGACACCACAAATCCATTTCAGAATGGAGATTCTACTGAGAGAAATGCAGCAATAGAAGATCTACTGGAAAAGAATAGTGCCCTATGTGAAGAAGTCAAAAACTTGAAAAAGGAACAAGAAGCCCAATCAATAAGAATGTGTGAAGTTGTTGAATAGAAAAAGAAATCCAAATATGACAAGGCTATGGCAGAAGAAGACAAAAGAATGATGACTACCATACTTGATGAAAGAACACATGATGTACAAACAATGACAGCCAATCAAGTAGACATGGCAAATCAACTACTACTTGTGAATCAAGAGATCAGTAGGAAAGACTTGGAGATTGTTAATCTTAGATCTGAGAATAGTCAATTGAAAGATGGATTGAGATCTAAGAAAGAAATTAATAACAGAGTGAATGATCCCAATGCAGCTATGAGCTACTTTGAAGAACTGGTGGAACCATCAAGAAGACCTAAAGATTCTTCTGGATTAAGTCACACTTAACAACATACAACCATTGAAGAAGGATAATCATCTAAGATAGGTGAAAGAAGGTATGCAAAGCCAAGAAACAACAAACCTATTTTCCACCACTGTGGGAAACTAGGTCATACAACACACATTTGCCGAAGCAAGAATGGTAACTCCAATCCAAAAACTAATTTTAATGGTTATTGCTTTAGCTGTAATAAGTTTGGACATCAAGCACATGAATGTAAGACAAAGGCAAGAAAAAAACCTAGACTCAATGGTAACTTCTATAACTATCACAAATATGGTCATAGAGCACAAGATTGTAGATCTAAAGGTAAACAACAGTGGACATCAAAGGTACAAGAGAAATCACCAAGAAAAGGCAATACTTATAATTAGGATTACAATACATGGCATAGTTGTCATTACTATGGTGAGTATGGACATGTTCTAGAAAACTGCATATGGAAACATTTAAGAGGAAAGTCTAAAAGTTGGATGAATGGAAGCCTAGTTTGTCACAGTAGTCTGAAAATTGGTCATACAAGGAAAGATTGCAAGACTAGGGTACCTACTCCTACTATTGAGAAAATAAGGGAATAGATGAACAAGACATGGGTTAAGAAGTTTGAACCATGTAGTAGTGAATCTAGTGAAGCCGAGGTCACCCAATCCAATGGATCAGGTGATCACATCATCTCCAACTAAGAAAAATAGGTATGTAAGGAACTGCATCTAAAACTCTTATCTTACATTAGTTCCTAACATGAAATGTACAAAAGTCCATATTTGCATATGTTAAGATGCACCAAGACATATTTTTGAAGACAAATCCTAAGTTGAGCCAATTGCACTATAGGTGCCGAGCACAAATCATGGACACTAAGGCCGAGTTCTTTAGTGAGCATAGAGTTTTGTTGGCTGAGTAAGTTTTATGATGACCGAGTTTAGTAAGCCAAGTGGGATGAAAGTTGTGTTAAAGCCAAGGACAGTTGGCTTGCACTAACTCAATGGGAAGAACATTCATTGCTTACCTACCTTGAATTTTCAAAGTCTATAAAGGATGAATAGTTGACATTTCATTTTTACTTTGTTATTTTTACTGTTTACGGAGTGATTGAAGTAATTTGCAGAATTGATCTTAACGAAGTTAGCATCAAAGATTTCATCAACATGTCGTCGACAATCCTAAGGTGAATAGTTCAAAGAGTTACTTGCCAAGGTACTCTATTTTTCATCTTTTGAACCCCAATTTCAAGATTATGGCTGCAATTTCTTTCGCACCAGCTAAGAATATGGAGGGAGAACAACAACAAATTTAGTTAGTATGGAGTGATGAATGTAAACCTCTCAACTTTTGAGCCAGTGCAATTCAGAGTGATTTAATGGGAGCCCTCTCATCCATTCCACCCAAGGTACTTATGATCCATGATGTTTGATCGTGTTATATGGTTAATATTTGTGAAGTAGGTGATAGTGAATTGAGGAAATCCTACAACAAATTGTGTGTCGATGGAGTTCTTAAGGCAGAATTCAAACATTTAGCCAAAAAAGGGTTAACTTGTGCCCTAGATTTTCCACAAGGTTTCAAAGATGAATATATTAAGGTTAGCGTTAGCCGAGTTCATGACATGTGTATGTTGTTGGATAATGGACCAGTCAAGATCACCAAAAGCATGATTCATCGAGTGACTGGATATCCTGTAGTGAATGGAAAATGAAAAATGAGGGATAACAACAAAGAAGAAATTACACTGAACACTAGAGCCATATGGAACAACAGAGGTATGACTATCTCTATAATTACAGACCTAGAACTTGATTTTGGAGTAAGAGTAATAGCACATAAGTTCTATCAGTCGAGCAGATTGGATAGTGTTCCTTGTATAGCCATTGATCAGGCATGGAAAATTGTTAAGAAGAATCATACATATTATCTTGCTAAGGTACAATAGACATAATTAGCTGAGAACCTAGCATCAATCAAAAAGGTTAAGAGCTCATCATATAAGTTTGGTTCCTTACTAGTCTGCATATTTTTCTACATTCAGGATACATTTCCTACATTGGGAAATATTATTTGGAAAAAGGATAGACCCATTACAGTTTAGATTAGTGAATGTATTAAGAAACTAGGAAGTAATTTCAATAGCAATATGGGGAGCTATTTTGTAGAATTCAAGAAGAGAATGAGATTAAGGACTAGGATTCCTAAGTCACTAGTGGAGAAGCACTATGAAGAAATCTGTTTTCTAGTTGATACAAATAACACTTATATCTAGGCTGTGACACCTAGGATAACATGCTTAGAATCATTTCCATATGAAATTAACATTGATGAAGCATCAGCTGCCATCATTGCACTTTTAGCCGAGGCAATTGATACTACAGAAGAAAGATTTGGAAATTTTGATGAAGCTAAAGCTAAAATTTCTAGAAGCTTGAATGAGGGAACTATGGAAAGGAAAAGAAAGAAGATTGTGAAAAATCTGAAGAAAATGGTTGGTTTAGGTAGTGATTAAGAACCTGAGGATGCACCTTTAGGCTTGAACACTGGAAAAAGTGAGGATATATCTATAGAGGAGGAAGTGAGTGCATCAGAAGAGGTCATGAAGAAAGATAAGGGTAAAAGACCATCAGTTGTCATAGTAACCAAGTCGAGCAAAGCTAAACCTAAGGTTACACCTCCTGCAGCTAATCCTCCAAGGACTAGAGCATCTACTATTACTTCTCTAGTAGAAGTACAAACAAAAGTATATGGAAAGAGGAAAGTTGCAAAAAGTAGTTTTTTAAAGGAAGCTAAGGTTTCTCCTAAGGCTGAGCCGAGTAAGCCAGCAAAGAGACCAAGAAGGAGAGTAAATTTGGGGATAGATAGTGATGAGGAAAAGATAGAAATTGATGAACCCAACAACATACCTACAACACAATTCAAGAAACTAGCTAGTATTGATGAGGTATGTGACACTTTGAGGAATTCAGTAGGGTTAGAAACTTTTAAGTTCATTAAGTATGAGAAATTGAATAATGTGGATAGGCACAAAGTTTAGGAAGAACTCTTGGATATGATGAGTACTTTTAAGTTAACTCCTACAGAGATAGGAAATCATGTGCCAAATGAACTATATGATTTTCTGTCAAGCAAATGGGAATTTGCACTTACCATAGAGAGACAGATCAGGGAAGGAACTCTAGCCAAGGTAATACCTGAGTTAACCTCAAAACAAAGAGCCAAATTCATTGAAGATCACAAGAATAGGTTTGTTCCTAAACTCAGAGGCTATGCTATTCTAAAAAATGATATTGAAGGTGTAGTACAACAGAGCACAAGGATCTGGAAGGAAATCTTTGGACTGGTCATTCCAAAAGATAAGAAATTTGGTGAGGGGACATCCGAGCAAAAGACAAAAGAAGTTGAAGTGAAGACCACCCCTGAGCCACAGATAACTCAAGATCAAATAGCCATAGAACAAGAAAAAACCAAAGGTGCATTAGACTCAACTAACTTTGTTGATCTGACTACAGATAGTCCTATGGGTTTTATACTTGATGATCTAAGAAATTTAAATGCTGAGGAACAAGATATGTCAAGTGGTACTTACACTGATTTTCCTATTAAGGCAACTGGTACTGAAGAAGAAAAGACCACATCTTCTGATGAGATAATTAAAGTTGTCAATGATCAAAAAGGTGAAGAGAAACAACAAACAAATGAACAAGAGATAACTTCATAGAATCCACCTATTTTAGAGGTTGTGAAAATATTTTTAGATAGTGGAGTAGTGATAAAAAATACTATTGATAAGCCTAAAGAAGAAGAGGCAATGCAAGTGTTGGTTGATCTACCACACTCTACATCATCCAATCCCACTGGTCCTAAAAATGGGAGTATACCAAACCCACATACAATATTGATAGAATTAAAAGAGGCAATGGACATTGACACTATCAAAGGAAAAGGTATTATGCTGCCAAGCATAAGTTCACCAGAGTTGAAGAAAAAGGAAGTTCTGAAGAAGAAGTCTCAAACTCTAGATGTAACATTAGATGAGGTCATTGTGATTCCACAATGGGATCCCAATGAACTATCTTTTGAACAAATAGGGACTCTTCAAGAATTACTTAAGAGGAAGAAGAGATAAGAAGAGATGAAGATAGAACAAAAGAAAAAGCAGGTGTTGCATTACATCAAAGACATATTTGCAAAAGATTTTGACTTAGAGGATGAAATGCCTCAAGCTCCAATTATTGATCAGCTAGTCAAAATTATAGAGAAGGTAACTGATGATGACATAGAAAACAATGAAAAGCTTCTACAATGGTCTAGGAGAATATTTGAGAGCAAAGTTCTAGAGAAAATCTCAGAAGAGATTGCCACAAAACAGGTTGAACTTTCTATTCTTGTAGAAACTTTAGAGAAAGTTTCAGCCAATGTCTATTCTTTGTACAGAAAATTATGTGATGTTGAATTTTTCACAAAGGATAATCTACAACTTGTTGAAAAGCTACAGTTAGATTTAAGATCAACTGGCACTAATTTGTGTAAAGATACTACCTCTAGTTCTTTACATCTTACCAAGTTGATAAATGCACAATGGAGAATAGCCAAGCTTATGGTTGAAGATGGTTGGGTAAGGGCCAAATTGATAACTATTCAGACAAGCCTATTGCCTCACTTGGAGGTAATACAGAAGGAACTTTCAATTGCAAAGGAGTTATCATAGAGTAATGCAAATCTATCTAATGCAGAAATTTTGGTGAGTCTAGCTGTCGAGCTAGAAATAAAATTGGAAGTTATGAAGATTGCTAAGGAAAGCTGGGATACTACATTTGAATCCACCTTGCAGCTTCATAAACAATTTTTGGATAAGTACAACTTAACTCCACCAACAATCAGTGACAAAAACAAGGGGGAAATTGGTAAGGAAGTTGGAAAGGATACAATATGATACATCAGTACAGAACATATACACTTGTATAAATTTTTTGAAGGCATGTAAACTTTTTGTATGGATTATTTCTGAGTATATTCCTATAGGGAGTACTTAGTATACTTAGGAAATATTTTGATGAAATGAACAGAAGTAATGATAAGTGTTTTTGTCACTAATATCAAAGGGGGAGATTGTTAATCTCTAAGTTTTGTTGATGATTAGTGACCAACACTTAGTCATTTACTTAGGCAGTTTTAGTTGGCTATCACTATGGCCAAGCTAAAGCTATGCAAGGCCGAGCAACGTTGCCGAGCAGTTTTCAGTTTTCCTAGTTACATTGCCGAGTCGAGTTACATTTCTAAGTCGAGAAGGAAATAGAGATGTTAAGTGCCGAGCGACAGAGAAATCAAGTGCCAAGAAGAACAATTTTTGTATACATATCTGGAATGATTCAAACTTTGAGGATAACTAATCTGGATGACTTGTATAAGCTTTTTGGGCTGACTTATGTATGCATTTAATATTCTTCTACAGAGTTAGTTATGCATTTAATTGTTTTATCCTATGCATGATCTATTGAAAACATTAATTGTAATACCATCAAGGTATGGGTATTAGATCTTGATCATTGATCTAGATCTCGCTATCAGACTTGAAAAAGATATATTATATTTCTTCTAAACCCTATTTTGAAAGTTTAAGGAGTGAGTAGATGAAGTGTGGTGACTGCATTTTTGAAGTGAAATGCACAGAGGGTTATTTTGTTAAGAAGCAGAGATCAAGCAGAGTGACAACACAGTGAACAACATAGTAAAGATTATATCAGATTATGAGATCATAGAAGGTACTGGAAAGAGGAGATCCGTCATCAGCATCAGAGTGTATAATGAAGGATCAATACTTGAGACATTCTAATCATTGTATCAGGTGAAAATCTCTTAACAAAGTGGTTCTAGCAGACCTTTCTTAATCTCTAAATAGAGTGCTTACTTTATTGTAAGTTCAAATCCTTTCACAGGGTAGATTGTAATGATCTTTAGCTCTTAACTAGGCAGACCTTTAACAGGGTAGATTACATTTTGTAATCAACATTTGTAGCCTTAATATGCACACTTTATTATTGCAGTAGTGGATAATTTTGTGGGTGTCATCCCCACCCCAGTTTTACCTATTTGGGTTTCTAGGTTACCAAGTTCTTGTGTTATGTGTTATTTATTTCATTGTGTGGATGCTATCTAAGATTACATTAGGTTCATATATGTATGAATGTTGATCAGTTTGTTTTAAGTGTTTAAATTTGAAGATCTAATTCAGCCCCCCTCTCAGTATCTTTCTTTCTCATTATTGTATTTCCAACACTTTCTAGTGACTTATTCACCTTGTAAGGGACTCTTCTTTCTCATAAAACAGAGGATTGCCTGGATGAAATTTGCAGCAGCTATTTCTTTTCTTCTTGACAGGGAACAAGGAAGATCTAGAGCTATTTCTGTAGCTCGATCAGATTCTTTTCTCACAGAGTCACCACCTCCTTGCAGAGGAAATTTCTCAAATAGAAAGAGCTATTTTCAAGGGTCTTTCGATTTTGGGTTTGCTTTCAACTAGCAAAGTCACAAAATCTTTTTCTTCCTTTTGCTGTAGATAAAAACACACTATCCAGGATACCTCTCTCAAAGATCTGAAACAAATTTTAGATTCTTCTTCTTGACACTCTTTCTCATCATCATATTCTGGTATTGATTTAGCCAAGCAAGGAAACATACATCTTAAACTTGCTGATCTTAGACATCAAATAACAACTGATAATCACAAATTACACTGGCACACAACAACCAAGATTCTCCAATTTTAAACACAGAGTCACCACCCACAACAAGCATGGGATTAAGATTTAATAAACTGATCAAGAAATGGATGATAAACAATTAGTCATTCTAGACTTTACAACAATCCATTTCTCCCCAGTAGAGTCACCATTTTGTTAGCACTTTTTCTTGTATCCTTCAGTTCTAAAAGAGAATATGAAAACTAGACTTGGGGATCTTAGTCCAACTCACATGAATCTGCTTATTCAAAAAAATTAAGGGGCAAGAAAAGGCTAATTGATGAGGATTTGATGCTCCTTCTACTTCAAGTTCCACACACTCAGGTGGGTGCACCTAAAACATACTAAATCTACATACATAAACACTTTCTTACTAAAAACTTTTATGCAGACATAAAAATCAGTGGATAGTTCTCAGACTTGTAAGATATGGGAGTTCAACTCAACCAATCTTATGTAGGATCCCACCTACATGATCTACTAAGAACTAGGAAAATGGCCAATGTGACAAGGATAAAATCCTTCTTCTCTTCGAGTTCTAGACTCAGGTAGGCTAACCCATGGATTTCTTCTTTAAAGAAACTAACATGTACTCTTACATTCATAGAATGCAAAACATAAACATTAAAGCTCTCATACAGAAATTTAAAAGTGATTTGAATAATTGATTTGATGAAGAAAACCACCAGACAAATCAAGACCAGTGCCTTATCTATTGGGAAACAGAGTCAAACACACATACATTCCCAGAAAACCATAAATCCAAACTCACAAAACCTAAGTGAAATGCCTTACAAATCACCTTTTTCACTTCAAAACCTGGACATCAAATTCATATATAGACATTCAACTCTCAGATTTTTCCCCTGAGAATTACTCTCTCCTTGAAAGAGACTCAGAAACAATCTCACAGCTACCTTATAGCTAATGTATTAAAGTGCCTTACAAAACAATGCATAAGAATCAAACTCAAACATACAAAGACATTAGACAAGTTTTGAAAATGGATTTCCTTCATCCTTCATTAAAATTCATCTAGATATACACATTTGTAAGACAAAGAGACACAAAAAATAAGACTAAAGAGCCTGAATACTTCCTAGCAGCATAATTTTTCAATATCCTTGTTACAATCAGAAGAAAATCCAGATATAGGAGAAATTGAAAAACCATCTCCTTCACCGACACCTGTCTGCTCCTCAAAATATTTGCAAATGCTTCCAACTGAAATAGAGATAATATGATATGACTTTCCCTCAAATAATCTATAAAATCATAATCTCCATTCCGAGACCTTTCCAGTGATATATGATACTCTATACTTTGGATCAAATTTGCCCTCTGAAACTTTAGTCCAAGTTTGCCTTCCCGTGCATATTTCTTTTAATAGTTTGAAATAAATTATTTTTCAATAGTTGGACTATTGAAATGGGATAAATTTAATTTTAAAATTCCCTTTTGCCCACATCTCACCAGAATGTGACACTTGTCACCTAGGCTTAATTGCTTAAAGGTTAGATGGTGAGCATCTTTCCTTTAAGCCATTAAGTCAGCCCTTGGATCTTTTTAAACCTGCACACTTTTTAACCCTTTTGCCTTTTGAGATGAATTTGATTAAATATTTCAATTTAGTCCGTTTTAACCAGCTCGCAATACTTGTCACTTAGGCTTAATGGCTTAAAGGTTAGATGGTGAGCATCTTCCCTCTAAGCCATTAAGTCAACCCTAGGATATTTTTGAACTTGCAAGTTCTTTAATTCCTTTGTTGAAATGAATTTATTTAAAAATTTCATTTTAATCATTTTTTTTCTAGAATGCACCACCTTGTGACACTTGTCACTCAAGCTTAATGGCTTAGTGGTTAGATGGTGAGCATCTTCCCTTTAAGCCATTAAGTCAACCCTTGGACTTTTATGAACTTGCACACCTTTTAGTCCCTTTGTTGAAAATAATTCAAATTAAAAAATTATTTAAAATCTTCACATCTCACCAGAATGCACCAAGTGTCACCCTCTGATTGGTCAATGGGTTCGCTGGGCACCATGTGTCAGCCTCTTATTCGCTGCCTCAACACTGTACTAAATTGCGCCATCTGTCATCTTCTGATTGGTTTGCAGGTCCACTGGGTGCCATGTGTCATCCTCTGATTGGTCCGTAGGTCCACTGGGTGCTATCTGTCATCTCTTATTTTTGCTCCAAAATAATTGGGCCCACCACACACTTAACTATCCAACAAAGAGGCCCACTAAATGGCCTCTTAGTTCTTTCTTCACATTATAATGTAAGTGCTTTAGTATATAAATACTAAAAGAAAACCCAAAATCCCATGCATGTGGGATAAATGTCTAAAAGCACTATTGATTGTTTATTTTCGCCAATATTCAGAGGACTGTAACTTTTTATTTTCAAACTGGGTTTCTCTAAAAATCTTTTGTAGAGTGCATACATAGTCATCTCAAACATATTAAAAATTTAGCTCGACCCAGTTTGTATTTTTTGAGATACGACTAAAAATGTGACTGGCTGTGCACTTATTTGAAAAACATTTGGACAACTTGTCTGAAATAATTTTTTAATGTTTTCTTCCACAAACTCATGCACTAGCAACTGCAATGTAAATACAAATGTTTTAAAATTCCTGTCATCTCGAGCAATACATTTCTCATTTAAACAAAATCCTCTTTCAATGTCGGGCGTGGGGTCTTGAGTGTAATACACTGGCCTTCATACTGCAAAAGCCCTCTAATTTCCCACACATTACCTTTCTTTAAACTTTTAAAACAATCGTATGCTTTGTCCTCTGCACAAACACTTTAATCACTTTGTTTGGTTTCTCATTCATTCATAATGCTTTGCAGCACTCCCATAGCAATGGTTTTTTTTTTTATTAATTTCCATTTTCCCTCTTGATAAAACAAATTTGGCCGGCTGTGCAACTTAGAAAATAAAACCACTGAGCTTGCAATCACTTTAAAACCATTTTTAATAATTCTGTAAACTGGCTTCATTAATTTCAAGTAGCCTCTGGATCAAGCTTTAAAAATTGACAAAATCAAGTAACCAGATCGTGACATTGGGCACACGTGTACCATAGTCAACATTCTTCCACATTGCAAAATGATTCCTGGCGAAACCAAAAAGGTCAAAAGATTTTAATCGCCCAAGTTGCCTATTAAGAACAATTCTGCAAATCACCCTGTCAAATAACGGTAAACACATTTTGTTTTGACTTTGAAAACATGTCAAAAGACCTCCTAGGGATCTGAGCTTCTGGACATTGGAAGTATGCTATATGGGGAGCATGAATCCAGAAGGAAAAATCATGATGATCAACCAGTCACATTTGGGAGATCCTTAAAAATAGCCACTTGGAAATGTAGAAAACAAAAAACATGAGGAATAATAATTTCTGCAAATGAAAAGCATCTTGAAAAGTGTGCAAACAAAACCTTCAGGAACTAAAACCTTGCAAACTTGGAGAAAATTCGGTCTATAATTTAGGGAAACCATTTTTCTAATGTGACCAATCATGATATTCAAGATATAACCTCACAAACAGGGCCTCAGACCAAACTGTGCAACTGATCTGCATCAAATTGTTAGAAACTTCAAACAAAATCATATTGGCAAACTGGGCAAACAGATTCATCATGGCCTGAAAATATTCATGGTAGCACATTTCCATGCCTAAAATATAGGGGAGATTTCAATTGTCCATTCCATTCAACCGGGTGTGAAAATGTAAGACCTCAAAGTAGGTCATTCAGAAATCTGCATTTGACAGTTTGGCATACTGATAGAAACTGCAAATGGAATGGGCTTAGCAAACTGACCAAATGGACATTTCGCAACTTGAAGACGGAGACTCAAGAAGTATTTGACCTCTTTAATGGAGTAAAAAATAAATTTTTTCAATTAGGTCACAAGGTCAAAAGTTACAATTGGTCAAACAGGGCTACTCAGAATTCTGATAAATTACACAATGCATGACAACAGTAAACTACCAACTTTGAGGGGTTTGAAACCTAGTCAAAAAATATCAAAATGACTTGGGATTTGAAACATAGGTTCTCTAATACACATAATAAATATCACCCAAAGTTGTGGTCCATGAAACTTAACAGGACACAAGATATTCAAAGGCAAACTAGGCCCATTACAACAAATTGACACTTAGGCAGAAATGTATATTTGGACAAGTGGTCAAAACAAGACATCATGAAACAACTCAAAACTTGAAATTAATGACTTGGGATGTCTTCAAATATCTAAACAAGAGAAATAAACACTTGTCATGCACAAAAAAATTTAGAATCTCATCTAGGCAAATAGGCTCAAAAAGCACTTACAGGGGGTCAAAATGTAAAGCACTAGTAAAACACTCAAAAATGACTGTTGTATTTTTGAGTACCAACATAGGATCTGAGTTAGATTTCTCAGATACCTAGAAAGATAGATGACAAGATGACAAGATGAGAGGCATCAAGATGCCCCTAGAGATTCAAGATCATGGAATATCCAGTTTTGACCATCAGGTATAAAAAACTGAATATGCCCCAAGTGATGAGATGCCCCTAGCAATGGGGACTTTTGATTCAGATCAGATTGATTCGAGAATGATGCGAAAAGATTCAATGATGCAACCATCCTGCCCCCTCCAGAGTGAAATTGAAAGATGACACAATGAAAAGATGATTGACAACAAAACATTGCCGATATAAGCAAGATCGAAGATCCTGAGAAATCAGAGATAGATCAAGAGAAGGTAGAATTGATTTAGAGCGATCGGGAGGTCCTGTTGACTAGGTTTGACCATAGTTGACCAAGTTTGACCAGAATTGACTAGAGTTGACTTTTGATGAAAAGATTACAAAAGCTGAGAAGATGATGATGAGAGATGATTCTGACAAGAAAGCGACGTCAGAAAGTCGACTGCACAAACGTCGGAGCACGTCGGTCCCAAAAATTTTAAAACACGATTTTGAGCTACTTAGGAGTGTCAGATTTTGATTTCAATCATGAAAAAATGGATTCACAACTGGAAACTTGTGCAGTCAAGAGGAATCTAGGACAAAAGATGAGAAACTTCAAAGAATGAGAAGACAATGAAGAGAGCACCAAAACTATCGCTATGCAAACTTAAAATGCGAATGCGAGCCTAAGCTAAATGCAACCCTAGGAGTTGGTTTTTGAACTCATCGCATAATTATCATCATCAAATATTTTGGAACGTAGGATTCCATACAATCCTTACTGGTGCCACTACAACCATAAGGATATAAATATGACTTTCATCAGATAAAATGTAGGAAATGAACATAAGCACCAGGGCACAAAAGCTAAGACGACCTGAACATTATTTCCAGCTTGATACAGTAAGAGTACACAAGTAGAGAAATAGAGTGATAATAGTCAAGGAGATAGTTCCAACCTCCCCTTGGCATACAAATAAACAAAATCAAGGGATGTGAGGCTTTTCCACCTTAATGTAGAAGCTCTTATCACATACACCTTGTTTATTTGACGCTATTGGATCATCGAAACTACACCAACAAGCAGTAGACAAAATAAAATACCAATGAAAACCATAAGAATAGACAACATAAAAAGAGAGATTCAATCATAACTCAGCATGTTTCAAAGTTTATGAATGTGCATGTGTTTAGGGCGTTGAAAAACACTATTGTGCTTCTGAGTACACTGTGTTTGATTGCTATCGAGAGATGTTTATGTTGCGATGTCTGATGTGTGTTGAAAAACATAGATGTGTCCAAAGAGAGTGTTGAAAAACAATATTTGATTGGGGTGTTGAGAAACACCAGTTTGTGTCAATTGAGAGTTGTCCTTTAGATCTGACAAGATTACAGACTCGAGTGCAAACCGAAGATGCAATCAAAGTGGGGTGTCATGCCCCCAAGTGCTGAATGGATTGATGTTGAATATGCAGATAGCGAGTTGATGTGAGAAATATTAGTAGTACAGTGATAGTAGGAAGACATAGTAAGAATCATTGGTGACTGACGTAAGAAATATTCTCAAGCATAAAGATCTATGTGATATCTAGGCATCAGTAGGAAGACTTAGTGAGAACCACTGGTGACTGATGCGAAGAGGAGTGAGACTCCAAAAGATAGGACAATGCCCCCTAGACCAGGAGGATGCCCCCAAGTGTGACCATTTTCAATCCATGTGAAGTTGAGCAAAATCTCAAAAATGACTAAGACCAAATGCATGAGTGAGAAAACTAAAGTAGGAAAGCAAAATAAAGCAGGAAAGCAAACTAAAGCAGGAAGCAGGAGAGCAAATTGCAAGAAAGCCAAGAGATGCCGCAATTGATAGAGCATTACGTAACAAGAGGCGACTGTTTACCAGGTTTTCACCATCTTGGCAGAAATTCTATGTTTGCTACCATGACACCTGTTTACCAGGTTTTCATCAATGACACCTTTTTCTCTTTTTTCTCTTTTTTTTTTGTATTTTTATTTTTTTTTCAATTTTTTTGTACTTTTTATTTTTTTGATTTTTTTGTGTTTTTTCATTTTTCAAATTTTTTGGTATTATCAAGGTGCTTGTTTACTAGGTTTTCACCAGGACAATAGATACATCAAAGCACCTATTTTCCAGGTTTTCACTAAGATGATCATTTTTTCAGTACATTTTGCAATTTTTAGGATTTTCTCAGAATATAGTATGTACATGAGCATTCAGAAGACATCTCAACTGTAGAACTTCTTCAGATGAAGAGCGTTGATAGGCTCTTTGAGCTATTCCCCCTCTGTGCTAGAGAGCTGGTAAGTGCCAGACCCAAATACTGTAGTGATAGCATACGGACCAAGCCAGTTTGGTTCAAATTTTCCTTTATGGACCCGCTACTGTTGATTCTTAAGGTTCTCTCTCAGGACAAGATCACCCATTTGGAATTCCCTTGGTCTAACCTTCTTATTGTATCTTTTAGATATTCTCTTTTGATATGCTCGGTGATGATCAAACACCACTTTTCGATGTTCATCCAATAGTTCAAGCTCTTGAAGCCGAGATATTCTGATATCATCATTAGTAATGAGGCCCTTTAGAGAGACTCGCAAGGTAGGAATCTCAACCTTAATAGGAAGCACTACATCTGCACCATAAATTAGAGCAAAGGGCATGGCCCCTGTTGGTGTCCGTATACTGGTGCGGTAAGCCCATAAAGTCAGATTAATCTAGAGATGCTAGTCTCGTCTAGATTTGTTTACTGTGCAATGTAAGATCTTGAGAATAGTTTTATTTGAAGCTTTCGACTGTCCATTACCCTCGGGATAATAGATAGAAGAACAATGCTAAATAATTCAAAACTTAGTGCAAAAATATGTTAGATCCTTGTTCTTGAATTGTCCCAATGTCTAGCAAGGTGTAGGACATTGTAGATGGATTAGAAAGCTGATGTATGAGACGAATAGCCAATGATGGATGAATAGGGTGAATGCAACCCTCAAGGACACTCTCTGCAAGATTACCCAAGCTATGGGAAAAAAAAATAGCAATGTAGGCTCATGGAGTGATGTTGCATAACATTTAGGGTAATGACCTAATGTCATGAAAAGTATGTGGTCCAAAAGAGTGGACATGTCAAGAGACTTTGAAGAACTTGTTTTTCAATTTTGATCAAGACCAAAGGGTCAATTTCATAGGATAGGATATAGCTATGATCAAGATAAGGTTGATGGAGGTATAAGTGCATGTTTCGGATTATGATAGGGATGCACAAAGAAAGGAAGGATAGGCTTGGGATCAGCAAGATCACGATAGGGTACCGGGGATAAGAGAAATTGAATAGGATGATGGAAATGATATAGTGTGTTCACAGATAGGCTCAACCTTGTCAAGATCAGTAGAAGGAACATGGATGTTCATGAGCTAGCTGGATGTGAGATATGATGGGAGAAGATGAAATGGAATGAACTTGCCCCCAAGTGAAGAGTGCAAGTAGGAGGAATTATGCATGATGCCTGTTTGCCAAGTTTTCATCATGGTACTTATCCAAGGTGCCACAAGAAGTAGTTTTCACCATAGGAAGGATTGATTTATCTTTACTTTTTCTACCAAGGTTCCTATTTACCAGGTTTTCACCAAGGCACTTTTTTTTTTCTTCATCTTTTTGATTTTATGGAGGAACTTAACCTTCTAGCTCTTTAGATAGAGCTCCTCTAAAAGATATGATATAATAGGCCAAGGCCACTGAAAGTATGCTGATAGATGCTGATAGGGTGATCATAAAGAAGATTGATATGGAGGATAAGGGAGATGGAATCCAAGATTTTATGCAATGGAATGGATGAGAGAAAAAGAAGGAATGTAAGGACCCAATATGGAAGGAGAGTAGGTAACAAGATCAACATCAACACACTCTTTGAAGGGTAGTGTATGGATTGAGTTTTTGATGTATGAATGGGTAGGGATCTTGGTACATAAGGACCCAAGATGGAGGAAGTATTCAAGGTAATGTATTTTGGGACATGAGGACCCAAAATAGAATTGGAAGATGGATAATGTGTGAAAGAAGATGAAGTGGAAGCCTTTGGAAGCTTGGATGTCAACTTTGACTTTGCCTTTTTGTGCAAGTCTTTTAAGAGAGACTTGGGAATCTACATAACTTGTGCTTTTCTTTTTGTATACAAGTCCTTTAGAAGAGACTTGGGAATCCACATAGCTTTTGATTTTCCATTTGTATCATATGATTTAGAACGTAATTTTTCCATAATAGATTTAGGAACCCATATTTTCTTTGATTTGGTTCTTTGCTTGGTGGACCTATGTGGTCTCTTGAATATTTCCTTTTTATTTGTAGTCACATGTCAATTAGATGTGACATAGTGATCTTCATATGTAAGTGGATTCTTGTATTTCTAATTTTTTTCGTTGCAAATCTAGATTACTTCCAAAAGACTTAGGAATTGTGGGTGAATAGGGCCGATATGACTAGTTCATATGGAGGGGTTGATAGGGATCTTTCAAAGATGCATGTCTTTGTTGATCTTGATAGGAGATAGGGTAAGTGGATGAAAAGATAGTATTGATAGGCATGGTAGATGGGGGAACATAAGGACCCAATATAGATGGAAGGTTTGATGGTCTCAGCTTTGGGATGTAGGGACCAAGGATGGATTTGGAAGATGGAGAAGACTGATGCTTATGTTTAAATGGAGGGATATAATGTGTGGAGGGGATATCAAAATTTTAGAGTGAGTTTCATGACCAAGGCTCTTCTCGTTTGAATTCACCTTTATATCAATAGGTGCATGAGTAGCTTTGATAGGAGCAATTTTGATAGGAGCAACTGAAGCTTCAGGGGATTTATTTTTCTGCAAGGGATTTGGAGGAATAATGTTTTATTGAGGTGGATATGGAGGAGCATGATAAGGAGATGAAGGGATGCTCTAATCTTAACAAGGATCTTTAGATGGTGTACAAAGGGTACCTTTCTCTTGATTTTCAATAGGTTCATAAGAGATGGTAGAAAGGATATCTTGATCTTGCTTGGGAGATGGATAAGATATAGGAGATGTAAGAGCTCCTTCTAGGAAGAAATGGAAGGGGATGATAGAATCATCATGGGACTCTTGAGGTATG
The DNA here is from genome assembly GCA_018584345.1 of Thuja plicata. Lineage (NCBI taxonomy): Eukaryota > Viridiplantae > Streptophyta > Pinopsida > Cupressales > Cupressaceae > Thuja > Thuja plicata. The sequence goes on from MU228454.1 coordinate 210,154, forward strand.
TGACTTTGGTCAACTGTTGGATAAAGATGGATGGTGTCTTGATCTTGATCATCACTGATATATGTTTCTTCACATTGTGGATTCTCCTCTTGACATGGAGCCACTTCTAAGGATGAGGTAGGATTTTTGATCTACATATGGGATTCTTGACATGCTAATGGATATTCATTTGGAATAGGCATGATAAGTGTTGAATCACATGAAAGCTTTGGGTCGATGATCTTTGAATCCTGAGAAGGACTTGCAGTCGTATATAGATTAACTTGGATCTCTTTTAGAGGTAGTACTTGAGGGTAGACATAGTCATCATTAGGCTCAATCCTTGATAGAGATGGGGAAGCTTTATGAGATGGAGGAATAGTGGAAGAATTAAATGGGATATGCAAACCATTTCTAGATAGGGATTCCTGATATTGATCATGCTTGAGATTAGTATCTTCCCTAGATGATTCATTAGGATTTTCCACTTCGATTATGCCATCATATATGAGATCTTGGATTTTATGTTTCAACTCCATGCAAGATGAAGTTTTATGCTTGTTATGTCGATGATATGCATAATAGTTACTCAAGAAGCTGAATCCACATGATGTGGCTAGAGGCAATGTGATGAGATTATGCTCAAGAAGTTCCTCCAATGCTGATTGATAAGATTATCCCAAAGGAGTAAATATTCTCTCTAAAGGATAAATAGACACTTCTTGACTTGCAATATCCTTCTTTTGTGGATAGAGGAGACTTTCATCTAATTTTTTCATAGTTTCCTCTACATTCTCTTGATCAAAGATAGGATGGTCATAAAACTAGTCTTGATCAAAGTTGGGATTCTCATAAAATTGTTCTTGATCAAAGATGGGATTGTCATACCAAGATTTATCCATGTTGGAAGAAAGTGGAGAGATGTGAGAATCATGATAAAATAGAAAAGGACAAGTTGATCTTAAGGAGGATTCATCAGATGGAGTATCCTTTTTCCCCTTTAATCGTTGGAGTTCAGATTCCAAAGTTTGAAGTTGTTTTAATAAAGTTTCCCTAAGAGTCTCTTCTTTTCTTTTAGACATTGTAAGATTGTCTTGATGCACTTTCTTAGAAGATTGAAATGAGGGAGGAATTAGGATCCAACTTAGAATTCTATCTCTAGAAATAGTGAAAAAGGAGATAAAGGCTAGAATAGCCAAGATGTGAAATGCACCCGGCATGAATCATTGAGAGTATGGCTATAATAGCTGAGATGTAACTATCGCATCACAAGGTACAAAAGAACAAAAAGGTAGGAAATAGAAAAAAGAGAAAAAACAAGTTTTAGAAAGAATCAATCAGTTTACAACTTGAGACAATCAGTTTTAGACTGCACATGACAAGGAAATAGGCAATCAAGTCTCAAAAAAAAATTAGATTAGGCAAAAAACTCATCATTCAATGGGAAATAGCTCATTGGTTTAGGACACCATAGTATAGATTCATGTGAGAAAGTGCTGGCTCATGCAAGGAAATACTTAACTACGTGCGAGAAAATGAAAGCTCGCACAAGGAAATGCTCAGTTTCTGGAATCTCGCGTGAGAAAACTCCAGGTTTCGATAGATCAACTCAATTTTTGAGACAAAAATCAGATTTTGAGACACAATCAGGACTGTTCTCTGACAGAATTTCTAGATTTAGGATATTTTTATGACAGTTCAGATCAAAAATCTCAGTTTGAATGTGACGATAAATTGTTAACAAGCACAAAGTTTTGATCAAACAATAGTGATGCAAGAAGTAGTCGCAAATAGTTCTACCAAGGACAAGGAAACTTAGTAGAATCATGGGAGTCTTTGTTTAACCATGATTGGATAGTTTAAGACTCAAAAAACACACTTAGTTATCCCTATAAAAACAAATGGAAGAGAAGACAAAATTCATGCCTCACTGTCTTATGTGTATGCGTGGACCTCACACAGCAGTGTCATCCTTGAGAGGACGACTATGTTTTTGGTGTTTCCAAGGACTCAGTAATATATGTTTGAAGGTTACCCTTAAAGCAGGGGCCAACATCATATACCACCTCAAGCATCTAGGTGCATACCTATGTTGAGAATCTAGGGGAGAGATTCTTCCCCCTCCCTGCACACAGATTATGTCTTCTTTCAGAGGTGATCCGGGTAGGCATCTAACTAAGAAATTTTTTAGTGGGATTCCATTCACAATAGCCTTTGGTGTCCCTGATACAGGACTGGGGCCTTGTAGCCACACCAAAACTTGAAAGTCATACACCCCCGCAAGCAGGGCTGAGAGCGGCGCTGCTTAGTACAACAAACAAGGCTTTCTCAAGATGATAGTCAGAATCATGAGAAATAAGTTACCATGGATTTGGAGTCTTTGGACTCAACAAATTAGAATTTATTATAGTGAGGTGGAATCACCAGCAATAGGTGTGTACTCACTTGGGTCATTCCCAGAGGTTCAAATTCCAACAGGCCCTATAAAGATGACACAAAACTTGGCTTGGATTCGAGCGTTGGATTTTCTGATTTTGTCAAAGAGAGAAGAGCATACTTCTCTACCTCTTCACCTTACCCAAAAATGCAAGACATATTCATCACCGAGATAACTCTCCTCCAACCAATTCACAAGCCTTAGGGTTTCTAAATCTCTCAAAGAGAGAAGAGCATAATCCCCTAACAAGTGAATGTACTTAAGGTTTGTTAACTTTCCTTGCTTCCCTAGGTCTCCATCATGCTAGAAACATATGGGTCTCGGATTCATCCATGGGCATCACTTCCATGTAATGAAGAGCCTATTCCCCTATTTTTCTATCAAGATTCCTAAGAAATTTTAACAAGGCCCTATTTATACTATGTGAAGAAAGCGATAAAAAAGCACAACATTTTTTTATAATCTTTGACAACCATCCTGCAAGCAAACCATTAGAAAGTTTATATCTTTGTCAAGCGACCTGCAACCCACTGTTATGCTATCAAAAAAATCAGAAAGATAAAAAATAATAGCATGTTAGAATGATCGGAAAAATCAGAAATAGTACTTGCAAAATAGTGAAATTTAAAAAAAAAATAGCCCCAAGTCTCGTGTGAGGAAGTACAAGACTTCCTGCGAGGAATTGCAAGGCTTCATGTGAGGAAGTGCAAAAATTCACATGGCCTGCTCAAAATTCTCACGCGAGAATCCGTACACAGAGAATTACGGTTGTATGACAGAGTACAAAATTTTATCAGAATTTTTTTTGAGAGTGAGGTCAGAAATCAATTTTCTGCCCCACGGTGGGCACCAAAATGTATGTGTCTGGATGTGACCTCTAAATCAGGCACAAACACAACATAGTCATTGCTCAATCATTGAATTGTGAGAAAGAACATGAATTGTCCATTCCACATATTTGATTGAATCGACCTGTTGCCTCCTATTTAGTTGGGGTTTTTCAATTACTCTTAGAACGAGAGCCAACAACGATGACCATTTCTAAAATGGAGGATTTGAAAGCATTTGAAAACTGAAATTGAAACTATTCTATTTGAGAGATGCAATTATAACCTAAGAATGGAAATGTAGATTTTAATATAAGAAGCTTGAAAGAAATAATAGAATTAATCTATTTGATACATAAATAAACTAAATTAATATGGATATGCCATTAAACTAAATGAAATTATACGAATATGCAATAAAAGATTGAAAACATGAGAGAATTGAGACAATATTTCACTATAGTTTTGGTACTCTAAAATTGCTCCTTCCAAATGAAGGAAAGAAGGTCCATAATATAGAATAGCCTGAAGAGAGGATGAAGAGTTTCTTGAAAAGAAACGACTAACTCTTCATCTCCATGGAGGAAGGTGAGACAAAATATGGAAGAATTATTTAATTAAATGAATGAATTATTGCCACATGGGTGGCTTTTCATATTGAATTATTGAATTCAAGTGAGGATAATTCATTCAAATAACTAAATAATTATTTAATTCCCTTGATGTGTATTAGCTAAAGGGGGTGGAGTTAATTTAATTTAAAAGCACTTAGGACTTTAGAATTAAATTAATTAATCATAGGGATTTTTAGCTAATAAATCTTGGAAATTTAGGAATTAAATATGGTGTAAGATTTATGCAAATTTAGGTTTTCTGCATTTGAGACTAAGTCAATTAAAGAAAATTATGAAGGAGATCAATAGGACTTCGATGATGAGAAAATGCACCAAAATTGATTAGAACTGTAAGGTGCCAATTTTGGGGTGTTACAGTATGCTTAATGGGGTAAATGATTCCACTTTCAATTAATTTGAGCACTTCTTTGTGCATGAGTGGTTCAAGCTTAGGATTGACAGGTCTTTTCTTTTGTCTGAATGGCTTGGTATTTGGCTCCAATTAAATGGTGTGCTAAGAAAGTGGTGGGTTGAAACCTTTTAGGTCTTCATAATGCCAGGAAAATATATCACTGAATTCTTGAAACAATTGGGCATAAGTCTGCTTATTTGAATCAGTATTTACTTTCTGAACGTTAAGCTCTTGCATGGTTCAAGTTTTAATTTAGTGCAATGTTCCTTTTGAACCATTAGACCAACCTTACTCTTTTGTGCTTGGTCATCTCTATTGAAGATAGACTCTAGGGTGAAAATACCTTTTGGCATTTTATTTGATCTTATTTGTACCACTTGGTCACCATAGTTCTGCATCAATCTATCTTGATTATGCTCTAAAAAAACATCCTCTTCAAACAAGAATTGTAGAATCTTCTCATCATTGTCAAAAAAATTCCAATTAACATTATTGGCAGGGATGGAAGGCCTAACAATTACTTTGATATTCTATTGATCCCTTTTCTTTGAAACACTATTAGGAATGTCATATTGAGACCCAACAATAGCCAATCTATCTACATTCTGATTTGATTTCTAGGGATATCAATAATTTTGAAAGCATGAAAATTTTCAATTGAATCCCAAAATTGATGCTTATATGCTCTCATTGTGTCATTTTTAGTAGCACTTATCCCTCTTACTTGGATGACTACTAGTTCATTGTCACTATAAAATTTTAGAGCTTTGATCCCTCTTTTTTTATCCCACTCCAATCCATTCACTAGGCTCTCATATTCAATAGTGTTGCTAGTGCAAGAGAAGCTAAACCTAAAAGATGCATAATATTTTCCTCCTTGTGGAGACTAGCCTAGCTTCACCACAAGAACCATGTCTACTTCTAGCACCATCAAAGAATAGCTCCCAAATTTGATTTCTATTATCCTTTGATGTCTCATTGACAACTCTCTTAAGGCTTGGCTCTATGAGATTATATTCTTGTATTAAGTAGTTCCCCAAAATGGTGTCCCAAATAATATTGGCTTGGGTCTCTGAATCTCTTTCTAATTCCAATTCATCCAGATAGACATATCGAATGTTTTCTATCTTAGTGTTTGTTTCTTTGATGATTGGGGAGTCATTTTTGTCAAGTGCAAGACAAATTGCATTGATTACATTGGACACATAAGGTTCTATATGGTGTACTACCAATGATTCAGAATTGATGGTTACCTTGGTTCCATATCTAGTATGGAAAAGAATATGAGACCAGTCAGAAGAAAGATAGCCTCCTATCTTGGATGTGAATTATCTTGATAAATAGATGGAAAATAAGGCAGGGAGGTCTATGATGTATATGTCAAGAAGGATAGAGAAATTGGGACTCACATGAAGGATTAAGCTGGTATCCCTGGATACACCTACTATGTTTACTGAGGAACCATCAAGCTGGGTCACCTTCTTTTGAAAGGGTTCATATTTAAGTCCCAATTGGTTAGTTACTTTCTTGGGAATGACAGAGCTAGTAGCCCCACTATCCACCATACAATTATGCACTAAAGATTTTCCAATAATTAATGATACATAAAAGGGAGGTGGCTTCATATTCTTATCTTGTATGGTGTTTGGTTTGGATTTGGTACTCAGAATCTTCTTTTGTTGATCAGTGTTAACCAACACTAGCTTAGAAACATCTTTTGTGGACTGTTGGGGATTTTTCACTTGACCCATAGCTTTCTTTAAGATCTTGGGCTAGCCTGGAATAGCCAAAGATTCCTACATGGACATAGTGACATTTTCCTTCTTCATGTTGTCTATAATGTTGAAGGGTGTTACTGTGTGTAATCTTTGGTTTGATTTTTCTATCATAGGCTCCACCTCCTTGGAAGGTTGATTCTCTTTGACTGGAATGGTGGGAGCCTTCTTTAATATGGTTGGAACAGGTGGATATTATGGCTTTGTAGGTGTACAATCTTTAGCCCCAGAATCTACTCACTCCATGTCTTGTGTTCTTTTTTATCGAGTGTTGGCAGCAATTAGAGATCCACCATTAAAACCATTTAAATCTTTCTCTTCCCAATTGAAGAGAGTAGTCTCATCAGATTGTGTGTCATGTTGAGGGACTGATCTACTAGAGGAGGCATGTGATTTAGTATGTGAGGAATTCTAAACCATTAGTTCTTTATTCATCCACCCATTCAAGCATGTAGCCTAATTATGGGGTTGATTGCAAGGAAAGCACCATTCATTGTCCAAGAACAGATTGTTCTAACTTGGAACTATATCTTTAGTTGGACTTGCATAGTTAAGAGGCATGGTATTATAAGGTTGGAATGACCTCTGATTGAAGTTCTTCCTTTGACCTTGGTAGTTCCTCTGATATGGTGGCCTACTCCACTGATAGGACTGTCCCTGATTTTGATATTGTTGGTTGGGACTTTGATTTTGTGGTTGAAGGGGTGGTCTCATTCCCTTGGTTCTTCTTTTTTAAGTTGGTCAAATCTTTAGCTAGAGTTTACAATAAGTTTTTCATTTCTTTCTGACCACTTTGTAATAAGTTATTTGTTGCTTGTTGATCATTTCTCATCATTTATAGTTCTTGGGAGAAGCCTGCTTTGAATTCTCCATAGCCGAAACTAGCTTGAGATGTTGTTAGTGCGGGTATGGGAGTGTATGGAGTGATTTGAAGAGGCATGTTGGGAAAGATAGGCATGGGTAGACTTGGGGCTATCATGCCTTCTTGTATTAAAAAATTTCAAACTTTGATTGCTATGTCAAAAGCCTAAGGTAGTAAGGTACCTCTCATGGATTTAATCATGATAGAGATGTTCCTATTCAGACTTTTTAAGAAGTATAGAAAGGCATGGTCAGCTAAAGGTCTTACTGAGATAGGAATTCTATTCAATGTCTTTAGAAACCAATTTTTAAAGTCCATCATCTATTCCTGAGGAGCCCTCTTTATGGTTGTAAGTTTTTCAACAAGAGATAAATAATTTTATTTGTCCTCAAAATATTTGCTTAATGATTCTCATAATCTATCCCATGAATCAATGGAACCAAAAGTTAACATTCTAAACCATTCTAAGGCCTTACCTTTGAAAGAGGCCTCTAGTAGCTTGGTAGCCACATCTTCTTCTGTGATATGATGCACATTGCCAATGGTAGCCACATCTATTATGTGTTCACAAGCTGTTGTTTGCACTTCTCTTGTGAAATCAAGTAAACTTTTGAGTGCTGCTAGGGGAACATCATGATTTTGAGCAAAATTTAAAGGACTACCTTGATTGAAGGGGACAAAGGAAAAATATCTAGCCATTGCAGGAACTATGAATCGCTGGACAACAACTGTATTAGTTGTATTGAAGGGTGGAGTTGAATCTTCTTGTAGCTCTCTAGTTAGAGATCTTCCTCTCCTTCTTGAATGGAAAGGCAACGGTCTCCTCTCTAAAGTAGGTGGTGTAGAATGTACCCTCCTTATGGGGGATGTTCTTTGAGATGATCACCCTTTATATCTTCTTGTTAAAGGCAACTGCAAGATTTTAGAAGACATTGAGCTTCTTGGTTCAATTTTCCTCATAAATTTCCTGACAGGATTGGATCTTGTATTATTCAAACCAATGGAGCCGCTAGATATGCTTGAAAGGAAAAACCTCTTTACGTATGTACTATGCAATTATCATATCAAGGATAACATAGCTTTGCAAATGAGCTTCTTTCGTTGTCCCACCGGGCGTGCCAGAACTGTTATACACTAAATTTTGCACCCTATTCAAGCTCTCATAGTCTTGATAATCTAGTATAACATGGGAATCAATTGTAGGTTGTGGGACCTTTGCTAACTTGAAGTGAAGCCTCCAGATTCTAGGTCGGTTCCTCTTGGATAATCACGCAATTTTCTCTTTTGACATAAAAGTAAATTTGGAAGGGAAAGGGATAGAAGGAATGCTTGAAAGGGAAATAATTGAAAAGAAAATTATCCTATTAGGTGATACACTGAAGATAACATGAACATAACATAATGACCAAACTAGAATGAAATCTCTTGGATCTAATAGAACATAATATTTCTGAATAGGCTTGCATAAGTATTTCATAGAGATTTATAAGAAAAAAACATAGACTATGACCTGCAAACAGACATTCACTTTAGAAAATAGGTACAAGAATCAGATAAAATAACCAAGGATGAACAAAATCCAAAAGATCATCTAAATCAAATCACATGCAGTAGTATACAAAGATGTTAAAAGAAAGAAAGGCTCAGGAACTCCAATATTTCTCTAACATAAGTCACTGTACTATATTCAGTAAGAGAAATATAGATAAGGAAAAGCTTGAGGGAAGAGAAATTCCACAAAAAGCTCATGCAAAATCTGGAATTCAATGAAAGATTACAACTATCAAAAACATGAGGGTAGAGAAAATGCCACATAAAATCTTATAGCAGCTGGAAAAATCTAAGCTCTAAAAGCTCTAAAAACTCCTTATATACATGCTCCTCTAGCACGCAGGATTAGGAGTCAATATGATTCCTAAGAATTAGGGTTACAATATATTTCATAAACAATTTAGAAAACCTAAAACTATCAGGTCTTCTCATTAATGCATCCTAGAAATATCTGAGAAGATCATATACTTTCTTGAATATCTTATTTTTCCATAACTCTGAGAAGACTTATCACCTTGATCCATCTACCCACTCTACAATTCAACATTGCCATGAATGCCTGAGGAAAGACTAAGAAAATACATATCTTTTTATTTAAAACATAGCCTTGGATATTTGTCTTTGAATCTATGAGCTTTCTCTACCTTGGTCCACCATGGACACGTGTCAGTACCACTTAATGGCTTATGTGATAGATCTTGCACATCTCTATAATAAGCCTTTAAGTCAACCGTCTGATCAAACTGAACTTGATCGGTCTTTACTGGCCTTTGTTTAAAGTTTCAACCTATGCAAGTGAGAGACAAATGATCAGTTTCATACCTGCAACACCTTTTTCCTTTGGTCTTTAGCCTTTGCGAGTGAGCGGCAACATCTGTTTCCTTTTTATCACGTGCTCACAGTGCTTTTTGATTCGGTCTTTAATCTATGATGACTAAGAGACAAGCTATAATTTCCTTCAATCATGCACTCACATAACCAATATGATTACCGCTAGAACTACGTGAGTAAGCGATGAGATCTTTTTCTTTTGATCGCTTAGTCGCGAGCTGCAAGGCACATAGTAAAATTTTGTCACAACTGAGCGATGGCATCCCTTTCTCTTTGATGGCGCACTCACAGAACTTTTTATACTTAATTCTTATCCTACGCGAGCGGGCAATAACAACATATACCTACAAGCAGAAGATTTCCTTGTTCGCACACTCGTGAGCTCAAAGGAACTTGTTTTAAAACTATCGTGACTGAGTGATCGTATGACAATATTCTCACTCACCTACTCACAGAGAAAAAGACTTCATGAAAAATGTAGTGTTACTGCATGACTTTCTCTTTAAAATTTCATCGTGACTATGCAACTGAACAAAGTGACCACAGGACAACTTAAAGCACATGCAGAAAAAAAAATTTAAGTGGCAAAAGGTAATGAAGAATTAGAACCACCACTAAAGACTTAGGTTTTGGGGTATTTTCATAATGGTTTTTGCATTTAGGGCTAAAAGGTATGAACCTAGGGAAAAACCAATGACTTAGAAAAATGTAGACAACTAGGATTAAGACAAGGAATCATACATCATACAAGCTGAGCTCTACCCTTGTGGAGTCACATTTTCCTCCATTGTAGCCAAATTTGAGAGGATGGGGAAATTTGGATAACAAGACCAAGAGGTGATATTTCATAGTGGGATGCTATGAGCTCTTGGGCTTAGTTGGGTTGAATAGTTTATAGGCCACCTCTCAATGCTTCACTACCAAACTAGATCATGGTTGCACATGAAAGGAAAATTTAACATTCTCTATTTTCTAATGAATAAGAAAGAATTTCATAATGTGTATACTCTGTGTATGCTTCATTTTTTTCATGGATCAATGTGTATTCTTCGTGTCTTCATGCACCAATGTGTCTTCATGCACCAATGTGTATGCTTCATGTCTTCATGCATCAATGTGTATGCTATGTGTCTTCATGTGCTATGTGTATTTTCTTTCCCAATCATATAGCCACTAGGTTTGAATATTTAAATGATGCTTCTTCTTGGGTGTTTTTTAACATCTATGCTCCAAATATTAAAGTTACTAAAAGAGTCTTTTAGTATTCCTTATCAACTTTAAGACACAATATTGGTAATGATAGTTGGTTAGTTATGGGAAATTTCAATACTCCATTGTTTAGAAATAAAAAGAAAGGTTGTGGTCCTTTAGCGGTGGATATTAGTTAAGATATTCTTGATTTCATTTATTTACAACGTCCGTTAGATATGGATTTTTGTGGAGGATCTTTCACTTGGTCCAACATAAGAGTTGGGGAGAATTAAATTCAACTTAGACTCGATAGGGATTTGGATTCTGCAGGCTGGTTAAATCACTATGCATGGAGACTTTCAGTCTTATCTTTGGTTAGATTGGATCACTTCCCTATTTAATTTTTGGAGGATAAGGCCTATGGACAAAATAATTTTCCCTTAATATTTGAAAAATGTGGACTTTGAGTCCTAATTTCAAGACCAAGATTAAAGAATGATGGGATGTCAATATTTAGGGGACTATTATGTAATTTGTGGTTAACAAAATTGATGTTGTTAAGTCAAAATTCAGAGAGGAAATAAATCCTATTTTGGCCATATATGTTTTAACAAAACTAATGTTAAAAGAGTTTGATAATATTCAGGCTCAAATTCAATCTCAAGGTGCGCAAGCGAATCTTGTTAATTATGAGTTCTTGATTTTATCTTAATTGCATAATATCATTTAGAAAGAAGAATAATTATAGAAGAAAAGGTCAAGATATATTTGTCTTAAGAGTGGATATTAAAATTAAAAGTACTTTCATATGTATACTCTTAAAAAAAGAGCTACACATAGAATTAAGTTAATGGAAGGGATTATGAGAAGCATGAATATTTAGTGTAGGATGTGATGCATTTCCTCTCTTAACTTTTATCCCATGAACAAATCTTAAATTGTGAATTTTATAAGGACCTTCTTAGAGATATTAATTCTAAGATAACTCAAGAGATGAATCATTTTCTCTCCAAAATCCCTACTAATAATGAAGTTTTTGAGATAGTGTTTTCCTTTGAAGGTACTAAAGCCTTGGTATTCATGAATTTCCCATGTTCTTTTTCCAAATATATCGGGAGGTGGTGGCTAAAGACATTATAAATGTAGAAAAAGTGTTCTTTGGATCTATATCTTTATTGAAGGAACAAAATGAAATATTCATTGTTTTAAATCCAAATAAACTAGGTGTTGAGTCCTTTTAGGATTTTTGGGCGATAAGATTTTGCAATTATTATTATCAGATTTTTTCTAAGATCATTTTCATGTGGTGGAAGCCTATTCTTGCATCCCTTATTTCTTGCTAGCAAAATGGATTTATCCTAGGTAGATAAATTCTTGACTCTATTCTAACTATTCATGAGAATATCCATTTCCTTGTGAATAATAAGGTTGGTTTTTTTCTCAAACTTGATCTCCTCAAGGCTTATGACAGAGTGGAGTAGAGTTTCCTTCTAAAATTTTTTGCTACCTTTTGTTTTGGTGAATATTTTCTAAAGTTAATCTTGCAGTTTATTTCTAGTGCTAAATTTGTTGTTTTTATTAATGGATCTTCAACTAGATTTTCACTCTTCCTACTGGCTGAGACAAGGAGACCCTATTTCACTCTTTCTCTTTATTATGATAGCTGAAACTTTTGGTAGATTTATTCAAAAACATTTCATTGTTGGGAATTTGAAAGATCTTTCTCCTTCTTCTATTGATCAGATGTGTACTCAACAATTGTTCAATGATGACACCATTCCAATGGAATAAAGTTCAATCACAAAGGCTAATACTCTAACAAGTGTCATTTGGTTGTATGAAGGGGAATCTAGTTAGAGAATCAAGTTTCCAAAGAACTCCCTTTTCTTCCTTAACACTCCTGAGAAGAGACACTGAAGGATTGCTCAAATTTTGGGATGTAAGATTGAGGCCCTTCCATCAACTTACCTTGGTCTACCTTTATTTTTTAATTAAACCCCTAATTCCTTTTGGGAAAAGCTAATTGAAAGATTCAAGACTAAACTCGTCAGCTGGAAAGGGAGATTTTTATGTGAATCTAGTAAGCCTCAATTAACTAAAGCTTCTTTGAAAATTTTTCTTGTGTATGAAATGAGTTTATTTATCATGCCAAAGAAATTTCTAACCAAGATGTACTAGATCTAAATAATTTTTTTGTGGACCAGATAAGAGAGGAAGAACATGATGCATTTAATTGTTTGGGACCAAGTCCACCTTTCAAAAACCTTGGGAGGTCTACTAATTTTTAAGATAAATGAGTTAAATAAGAAATTACTTTCTAAATAGCTGTGGATTTTCTTTAATATTGATAACATGAGTGGAGTAAGATTGTTCGAAGAAAATATCTGAGGATCTATACTTACATTAGGGATTATTGATGGTTAAAACACCTATGGGTTTTTCCTCAACCTTATGGAAATATATTTCAAGCAATAAGGATTTAATTTTAAATGTTATTAGTTTCTCTCTGGGTTATTGGAGAATGATATATTTTTGGGATGATTGGTGGATAGGAGATACTCTTTCTTTAGTTCTTGTTATTAGGAGGTTTCGCTACTAGGTTGAAGATTATACCCAACACAATTCTTGGGTTAACTTTCAAAATGTGGATCCAAGACTTAAACCTCTGTATAGCATGCTTTCACTAGTGCATATCGCTAAAGTAGCTTCTAGAGATGATTTGGTTTGGAACCTTTCTTTAGACATGAAATTTTCTATTTTTGGGGTATTTCAAATTCAAATAGAAGACCTTTTCCCTTGGAATTTCTAGGTGTTGGTCTAGAAGCCTTTGGTTATCCCTAAAATTAACATTTTCTTTTGGATTCAAGTGCAAAATAAGATATTAAATATTGATAACTTGTGTAAAAGAGGAATGACTATTCCCAACCATGTTATCTTTGTATGGAAAATTATGAGAATGATTTTCACATTTTATTTTTATGTCCCTATTCGAGGGAATTTTGGTCCTTCATCCTAAAGATGTGGTTGTTTTCTTGGGTCTTTCTAAATTCTTTTACTAAGTCTAGGATCTAGTGAAAAGCTCCAGCTTCTAATAACTCTATTTCTCTTCTCTGGTCCCTAATGATGCTTCACATTTCCTAGGGTCTCCAGGAGTGTTAGTAATAACTGAGAGGGGGGGGTGTGAATAAGTGGCCTTAAAAATTTATCCTTTAAAATTCAATCCCCCAATTAATACACCTCAGATTATTAAGTCCCTACAAGATGTATGCCTTTGAAATACTTGAAATAAATAACTGTCTGTCGGTTTACCTTATCTATCCTTCTTCTCCTTAATAACTGTTAAGCAGTAAAACTTATTTACTGATACTCAGTAAATATATAGAGTATACCAGTCAATCCATAAATGCTTATGTGAAATGTAAAATACTAAAGTAATAAACCATACACACATAGCACAAGGATTTTAACATGGAAACTCTGTTAAGGGAAAAACCACTAGGATCGGTACCCCAAATTTTCACTCTTCTGAAGTGAGACCTATTAGGAGCCAACCTTGTTAAAGGTTAAAAACACATTGTTAAGTGTGAATTTGTTAGAGGATTTTTATACATAGATTGTCACTAAGTATCTAGCATCTACGCTACCATCCTTGAATCAGTCTTTAGACTTTCAATAGGCTTTATGCTAATCTTACTACCATCCTTGAATCAGCCTCCTTCTTAGACTGTCAATAGGCTTTAGGTAAGACTGATGCTACTATCATGAGTCAACCTTCTGGTAATCTGTTAGGATATACCTCAACTATAAAAGACTGTTAAGTCCTACTCTGTTAAGAGACTTAATGCTTCAATGGTTAAACTAAAACATAATGACTTGTTTCAAATGCAACTTGAATTGTAGATATTCAGATCTAATTACATATATTACCTTTATGATCAATGTATCACTTCAATTCCTTTGTACTTAACTCTTTCTGCTCTGTGATGCTGTGCTTCATTGTGTGTCAGTGTCTGTAGAATTCTTTAGCTCTCCCTTAGCTTGATTGATCAAGACTGTATGAAGTTTAACCTTCATCAGTTTCTCTTCAGCATCTTATATCAATTCACTCCCCCATGTATTTGATTGCTTATAGAAATTAATTATGCTTGTCTCTTATATAGACATGATATTCCTTAATTTTTGGTTCTTGATTCTTGATTCTTGGTGTGAAAAACAATCCAGCCAAATTGATTTACAGCTTTAAATTCTGATTTATCTCATAGTTATCTTCTTGCTAGCTATATAAATCATCTTTAAATCACTTACTTAACTGTGGTCCAATAAAATAAATAATACAATCAATTAAGTCTATCTTTAAGCTCTGCCAGCTAGATATTTTGTCATTTTCTAATCTCTTTGTTCTGTCGGTCAATTTTGTAGTTTGTCACTGGTGACAACTGCCAGTTCCATCGGTGTATCTTTAGTTATCTTTAGGATCTCCATCCATTAGGAATCATTGGAGGGTAAAAGTACGAACCTGTGTCACACTTTTATAAAGGAAAAGGACCACAACATGCAAACTGTTCAACTTTAACGACATAAAAGGTGGCATTTGTATTTAGAATTTGAGTATGATGTAAACTAAAGAAATGTGTAAAAATGGATTAAGTTTATGTCTATAATTTTAAAAAAAAAATTTGAACAAGAATGTTCATAGTTTTTTAATTTTTGAAGTCCATTTTTCCATTGCTGAAAACTGCTGAAAATCTGGGGTCTAGTTCCCTCCAAAAAAGTATATGCAAATAATCTATTTTTCCCTTGATTTCAAAATATGTTATAGATAAAATGTATAGCTAGTGCAGAAAAGAAGAAAGATTGGTTTTCAATGTATATTTTCTGCGTTATAATTGCTCAAAGTTGAACTTATCTGAAATCGACATTTTTCACCTCCCTCCAAATTTCCCCTATGAAATCTACACCATTCAGAAAAAAAATTACATATTCTTGAAGAGGACTCTCTCCTCTAGTGTTAAATATACATTTTAAATTTTTTTAATATGATTTACTATTTTTTTATTTATTTGAAGCAACATCTTTTCGAATGTTAAAATACCTACTTGTTGTATTTTGAAATTATAATATATTAGATCTAATAAAAATATTATAAACTTTATATGACAATAATCTTGACTTTGAGCTCTAAAAAAGGGTATTTTTTATATTTTTTAAAAATATCATTAAAAATAGTAGGGTTATTGAAACATCATTTTTCTGAAATAATTTTATTTCTTTAGTGATTGGTATAGAACATGCATTTAATAGACATTTCCAATTGGAAAAGTTTAACCACTTATCTAGCTTAGCTAGAATGAATCTAGCTAGAGCATATGTTTGACAAAAATTAATTTTTAATTAGAAATACTAAAATTTAGCTATGCTGATAAGTGGTCCTGAAACGTGACACAACTTTGTGCTTTTACCCTGGATCTTTCTCATCGGGCAACACTATTTTCAGCTCGTTGGACATCCTGTGATTCTACTTCATCGGGCAACACTGTCTTCAGCTTGTTAGGAATCCTATGATTCTTCTTCGTCAGCAACACTATCTTCTACTCATCAGGCATAACTATAACTTTATCTCTATATTTACTGATGGTGTGCAATCCGCCAGTGTAGTCTATCACTTGGTGAATACTTGACTTTTATGCATTGCTGAAAGCATAACCTCTATTCCATTGATTCTCTGAAGTCTTTGGCATTATGTATATGACCATACAGATGATATCAAGTTGACATCAATGAAAATACAAACCATTAACTTATTTAATGTCTTGCATCATCTTCAACTTAACATTATCAAACATTCAATCAGTTACATGGCATCAATCTCTCCCTTTGGCATTGATGGCAACATACTATATTATCACACTATACTATTTCTAATACAACATGAAATACAATTTGAGATTCCAAATTACCAAACAGTTTATTTTGATAAGTAATAAAAATGTCTGACCATCGGTAAGCTCTGTGTAAGCTTAGATTTGATTCTTGCATCTTTCTCTGTTTCTTCCTGCTGATGTGTTGTGACCTTTGTTGGTGTCAATTTCTCTATCTTCTTCTTTGATGTCTCTATCTTGTATTTGCAACTTTTATACAAATACTCTCCCTATGGATATGATCTCTCCCTATTTGGAGTAATATGATAATGAATAGTTTTTGATGATAATATGGATACATTCTCTCCCTTTGACAATAATGCCAAACAAATATTTTTCAAATATCTGACATTCTGTCAAACAATTTCTTATCTCCATAATATATTCCTTGAATTTCCCTAATCCGTCATCAATATAACAATTTTCTCTGTTGCTTGGTTATGATATATACCTGTTTGTATATAGATGTAGCTTTGAAGTTCAGCTTCTGCTTGCATCAATCATAAATGATATTATGATAATATATGGCTGATGCAACTTTTAGTCCTTTTATTGACTGCTAGACATGGGTTTGACCCCTAGTATTTTCCTTAGGTACTCAAAAGTATCCTTAGGCAGTGGCTTGGTGAATATATTAGCCAATTGTTCTTTTGATTGCACATATTCAAGTATGACCTCTTTTTCTTGAACCTGTTCTCTCAAATAATGATACTTGATGGCAATGTGTTTAGTCTTTGCATGCATGACTGGATTCTTGGAAATATTTATTGCACTGGTGTTGTTACAATAAATAACCACTGGTTCTTTGATCTTCATATGCATACCTTCCAGCAACTGTTTGATCCAGGCAATATTTGAGTAGTTTGCAGTAGCAACAACATATTCTACTTCTGTAGTAGAATGAGAGATGCATCCTTGCTTCTTGCTGATCCATGTGACAAGGCTATCACCCATAAAGAATGAACCTCTAGTTGTGCTCTTTTAGTCATCAAGATTTCCAGCCCAATCAGTGTTGGTAAACAATTTCAATTCAAATTTGCCTTCTCTTCTATACCATAAGCCAAATTCTTCAGTATTCTTCAGATATCTTAGAATTATTTTCATAGCAGTTATATGTGATTCCTTGGGGTTAGTAGAAGATCTAGCAACAATTCCTACTACATGTGCAATATCTGGTCTAGTGTGTACAACATACATGAGTTTCCCTATCATTGATGTGTATAGAGTCTGATTTACCTTTGTTGTCTTGTGTTCCTTTGTTAATTTGCATCCAGTAGCCATTGGTGTTCCAACAGGTTTGGAATCTTCCATCTTGAATATTTCTAGAACTTCTTTGATGTATTTGGACTGTGTAATGAAAATACCTTCACTTTGTTGAATGATCTGTAGACCAAGAAAGAACTTGATCTCTCCAAACATAGACATCTCGAATTCTTTGCTCATTTCATCAGCAAATG
>MU228454.1:251785-294552 GCA_018584345.1 Thuja plicata
TTTTATGCTTTCAAATGCCATGATTGGTTGAAGGATTGCCCAATTGATCTCAGGAGATGCTCCATGTCCACTGGAATGTCCTAGATCTCCAAGATACCTATGATGAGCATATGATGCTCCTGCATCAGCTGTGGTGGACCCCACAACAGGTTTTCGAAGCACTTTTTCAATTTTCTGGGTAAGAAAGACTCAAAGCAGAGAATTAGATTAAAGCTTCTCCGTGGCGGAATTCTACCTAAGAAGGTGATTTTCTACAAAGAAGAACTTTGTGCTGTGCGGGTTTCGCACTTAGTTGGTGATTTTCCGCAAGCTTAGTTATAATAAGGTGGGCCCAATTTATTAAAAAGGAATATTATGTTATTGTTTTAAGAGATCAAATAAAGCATGTGCTTTCAGTTAAGTAGCCTGCACACTTAAAAATGACGTGTGGAAAGATAGGTAGTGGCTTCTCCGTTATGCAGAAATCACACCTCCTCATACATTTTCTGCAATGGAGAAGCAGATTTGGTATTTTCCGCCGGAAGCATTCAGTTTGGGATTTTCTGCCATAAGCAGTTATTTGACCCCGAAGCCCAATGGATTTGACTCGACAAATGTCATTAAAGAAAAGATGAAGGATTTAAATTGAAGTGTCACAGTTATGATGTCTTTTCTTATTCCCATGTCAGTGATTGGCTTTTCAAATTCTATCATCGAGATGTTCTCTCTTTATGCCCTGTCTTTTGGTATTCTGGAAGTTGAATCATTTCTAGTAAGCATTGTATGTAAACTCTATAAATACTGTGAAGGAAATCAATGTAAGGGTCGAAAAACTTGTTAAAGAAAGTAGAAGTGATTCTATTTATAGAGGCTTTGTCTCAAGTTTGTTGCGCCATTTTAGTAATTCATTCTGCATTTGAATAGATAGAACAATTGTATGTGAAGCTGCAGTTTTCTACTGGATTCTATTTCATGTTAGTGGTTGCAATGAAGGTGATTCCATTCACTTTTCATGTATAATTATTCTACTATTCATTCAGTAGTTTAGATGCATCTGAATAGAAAGTACAATTGTATGTGGAACTGTAATTCCTACTAGAATTCCATTTCATGTTAATAGTTGCAGCATAAGCAATTTGATTTGCTATCTATGTATGATTCTGCTTCTATTCTCCTCAATAGATTATGCATTGATAGAATAGATAGGTTTAGGTTAGAAGATAGACTTGCTGATAATCTGTGATCAACATTCCATTGGAGATTATAAGTTATCCACATTATCCTTTCCTGAATTGTTTGTGTTTACAAGCAATTTGGTTAAAGCTCATGATGAATAAACTTGATGATCAATAGAAAGACATATACATTGCATATCAAACACAATCAGGGAGCTATACCTATCAATTCACTGGGTAGTGATAGATTAACATACACTGACCCATTTGTTGGTGACATCCTTTTGTTCTCTCACCTTGGGTGCTAAAAGAGTCAGAGATTACAAATCTAACGGGAGGACAAACTGTTAACCAACAATTTTATATGACCATCCAAAGCTTGTTGCATCCTTAAGGGATTCCAAGATGGTCAAAAACCTATATATAGGATAAGAATTGTAATTGTAAAGGGTCTTTGATGTTAGAATGTTTTGGAAAAAAGATAATATATTGTAGAATTCAGATGTTCTGAACTTCTGTCTATCTTTTGAGGTGGCAAGATCTTTCATGTATGGACGTTGGATCATATAAATAAAATACGGTGCAATTTTACTCTCTTCAATTACTGTCTCTTTATTCTCTGTGTATGATCTTTTATGTTTAAGTTTGCAAGGCATTTTGAAGCATTTTGGTTATTATTTAACTATCTAATTGCTTGCAAGTTTCTTTTAAGGAAAGAACTAAGTTTTGTGAGTAGTTTCAGGGAGCATACTGCTTTGTTTAAATATTTGATACAATCGTTTAGAGGTAACAGGGTAATTTGTAAGGCAACTTATCTGAATTGCATGTGGGTTGTCAGGCAGCTTACTGTATTTTTTTTCTATGAGATCTTAGTTCATTTGACTCTATAGCACAAAGGGTAGGCACTGGTCTAGAAATTGGTCTGATAACCCATTATTGTCCAAGTTATTTCATGGTATCAAAACCACTTTAATCAAAATACTCTTGTTACTAAGAAAAAACAAACTGAACTTAGTAAGGACCCATGTCAGCAGGACAGTGTCCACTTTATTGATTCCTTTGAGAGTGAATCAATTAGGTTATCCCTCCTAAAGACAAAAGGAATAAGGATGAAAGTCCTTGTATCACTGATTTTTGCTATATTCAAGATCATAGTTTGTATGGTTAAATCTTGCATCTGGTTATGCTTGATCATTTGCAAGGTGATTTATAAGTTGGTTTAACAAAGGTACATAGAAAATCAATGTCCACACTATAACATACTGTGTAAACAATAATCATAAAAGGTAAAACCTGCCTTAGTATATGTGGAGCTCAAAAATGAAGAAGGACCTTATCCAGTCCTTAGCAATTAGGATTTTCTTGTCTCTGAATCAGTATTAGAAGGCATAGTATTCAAGTAGTCATTTCAAGCACTGTGGTTCATACAAGAAAAATCCCTAACAAATTGGCAACTCTATTGGGGAATAAGAGATTGTAAAGTCTTGAGGAAGTATTCAAAAAGCTCTGGTGTGTTAAGGTCTAAATTTTTTACAAAATTCCGGTTGTTGTTGTCATATTCTCCCTTGATAGCTATTCATTCATCCCAATTGATTGGGTGGCAACTCTAAAAGTAAATCTCTGAGATTAGTGCAAAGTCAATAAATATCTTACAGAAAGAATACTAGGTCAAGAGTAAGAACTGACCCAGAAAGGGTATTATATGAAGGAATCCCATCTACTTCAAGAGTTGGAGCCTCTTGGAGGAAAAATAAAAATCAAGTTGATATGGATGAAACTCCCTTAAAGGGTGAAGAAACAAATATCAGGAATGATAGGAATACTGTTCAACACTCTCATGATGGAAATACTTCAGACTATGAAGAGGCTGTTGAAAGAGTATTGGATACTCCCACAGTCACTTCTACTTCAAATGAAAGAGAAGAGATTACTACACCTAGTTTAGATTCAGAAGATGCCCCTTCTGATATGCTGGCGAATGAAGATAAGTTTATTTTGAAGCAGCTTGCCTAGTTCAACAAATGAAAAAGGAAAGAGAAATGAGAAAGAAAAGAAATGATCACAAGGCTCTTAATAACAATAGAAAAAGATTTCCAAAACACCAAACTATGAAAGAGACTGAGAAGCCCCAGAAAAACAAAGAAATACCATTCACTCATAAAGATTCTATTTTGCAAATAAATAAGGGTAAACAAAAGATGGGTGAACATAGAGATCAAGAGCCTAAATTTTAGAAGCCTATGATTGAACAAATTTCCAAGTTAGAAATTGATTTAGAAAAGCTGAGAATTGAAAAAGAGACCATGGAGAAGATGTTGGAAAAATCCCAAATGGAAGCTGCTACAATTGAGATGAAGAAAAAGATAGATTTTTTGCAATCTTCAAAGTATTCTTATTCTGGACCAGAGAATAATACAAATTTTAGAGGGAAAGCTACTATGACTAAAGAAGATGATAGTTTTCAAACAAAACCACTACATAATGAAAGGTAAAAACAATTTTATTTTGTTGGTATCCCTGGGTACCCCAATGCCTTCCCTAAAGATGTGGGTGATATAGGAGAAAAACTCCCAAAATTTGCTGGTAATAATGTTATTTCTTGTGAAACACATTTAAGGAAATTCATTGACTTTGTTGATGACTTGAATATCACCCATGAAGATGTACTAATGAAGCTATTTGTTCAGTCCCTTGTTGAAGATGCAAGAGAATGTTTTAGAAGCCTTTCTAATGGCTCTGTTGTTTCTATGGATGAGTTGATTGAGTTATTTAAAGATCAGTATGGGGACAAAACAAATAAGGTTTTTTTATTGAATGAGTTCAATAACATCAAGAAAAGTTACAATGAAGAGGTTACAAAATTTAACACAAGGTTTCAAAGATCTATGCATAAACTATTTCAGAAGATAAAGCTAGATGAAGAAGTTTGTCTAGCAACTTATTTAAATTCCTTTGATTCCAAGATGGGATATGCTCTAAGAGATAAAAACCCTAGAACACTCATTGATGCTTATAAGATAGCAGTCAATATTGAAATGAATAGAAGAGTGTCTGGTAAGTTGAATAGGAGAGATGATCCCAGGTTTAGTAAGAGCAATTTGAAAGAACCAGAATACAAAGAATATAGAGCTCCTCAAAACAATAAACCTCTTTACAATAATACTTACAATCCTCAGAGTAGAATGCAAAATCACCCATATGGAACTCAGTTCAAGGATGGAAAGCCTGTTGGTACACCCAAGAAAGAAAGAACAGATAACAAGACTCCAGACCCCCTTCATAGAAATTCAGTCCATTTCTGCAATGAGGAGACTTGGTGTGAGGCTTGTGATGCTCCTCATAACCCTGATTTTTGTGTCATTTCCTTAGATCTAAAAGAAAATGAGAAACAAGAAAATGATGAAGGGGAAAAATGTGATCATAGCATGACTAACACTTATTCATGCCATGATACTAATTGAAATAGTGAGGGGGAAAATTATGATTCCTGTGTTTCACAAAGAAGGGTTGAGAATCACCATCAACAGATCTTATCTGACAGTGAAGTTGATGAAACTGATGATAGTATTAGATGCTATGCTCAAGATGGCCAAGATGTCCCACTCATAAGAAAAGCTTCAGATGAAGAAAATGCTAGAATTATTGTTGAGTTAGCGAATAATGCTAGAAGCAATTACCACTTAAGGAACAGGGTGGTAGGTGGAACTAGTAGCTAGCCCTTAGGTGTTTTCATAAAGGACAATAAACTAGACACTAAGTATATTCAGAAAAAAATAAGAACCTAGAGAAAATGTAAATAAACACAAGGTCAAGATCATCATGAAAGCTGTAGAGCCAAATGTTATGCAAGATGAAAAGGGTCAAGAGAAAATCATTCCTGTTCAATAGACAGAAAATAAAAGGTTGAAAGAGCCATTTCAAAAGAAACATAGTGAAGATAATGAAGTTATCATTGATAAGTCAAAACATTCAGATATTTGTTATACTCCAATAGACATGGGTCAATGTTTGTCTCAGATGACAATTAAGGTACCATTTCTGGAAATGATGAGGATCAAGGAACATAAGGAAAAAGTGATTTCATTGTTAAACAGTGTACCTATAATAAAAGTTCAAAACCCAGTAGATGTACCTGAGAGGCCACATGTTAAGGGAACTAAGGATGAGATTTTGACATCTGAGATTCCTCAAATATTCTTGAATGCAACTTCTTCTCCAAAGGTGGTGGACCCATTTTTTCTTTCATTGATAATTAATGATAAAATGCTCAAGAATTGTATGATTGATTTAGGAGCTTCTAATACAGCTATGCCAGTTGAGATTATGAAGGAAATGGGCCTACAAGTTGATACACCTTATGGGAGGTGTAGAGCTATGGATTCTAGGGAAGTCCCTGTAATGGGTACCATTAGGGCCATGCCTTATTGACTGGCACTTTGCCCTGATATAGTGATGACTATGAATGTTCTTGTGGTTGATATACCACCTCATTATGGCATGTTATTATCAAGAAAATGGAGTGCCTCAATGGGAGGAAGTATAAAAAATGATTTGTCATATGCTACTTTTAATATTGCTGGAGAGAATTTCAGTGTTTTGTGAGAGAGCTGAACTCCCCACATGATAGAAAAATATGAGGATACTCATGTTAATTGTTGCATTGACATAGACATGGAAAATTTCAGAATGCAAAAAGAAGAAATTTGTTGTCAAGATCAAGAAATTGACCTTTTAAGTAAGGAATTAATCTTACCAGAAGATGGGATATGGAAGATATACTTTGATGGTGCTTGCTCTAAAGAAGGATCAGGGGCAGGAGTATTATTGATATCCCCATCAGGTACAACTTTTAAATACTCATTTTTGCTAGCTTTTCAGTGTACTAACAGTACTGCAGAGTATGAGGCCTTATTTTTAGGACTTGAAATTGCTATCAAACATGGTATAAAATGTTTAAAGGTTTATGGTGAATCTGAGTTAGTGGTAGCACAAGTTAGATCTAAATATGCTGTAAAAAATGATAGATTGAAAATGTACAAACATGCTATTTGGGATCAACTTGATATGTTTGATGTTTTAATATAACCTGGTTGGAAAGGTCAAAGAATATTATGGCTGATTTTCTAGCGAATGTTGCTTTGAAAAATGATGATTTGACCCTACATGGAGTATCAATACTCAAAGTTAAGACTAGACTAGTTGTCCCGGATAACATATACAACTGGCAAGTGTTCCAAAATGATCAAGATATTCTGAGGTTCATGCAATGTTTGGATTAGTATGAAAACCAGAGCATAGATTGAAGTTCCTTATTAGAATCATATAATGGAAAGGACTACATCTTGGGAGCTGAAGTTGTTCAATTAAGTTCTAATCAGATTCCTAGGGGTTTCGTTGAACTTGAAGCATTTTTTGTTAGCCGACAAAATGATTCAGCAAAGATAAGCAATGCCAATGTTGAGGATTTGGAGGAAATAAATTTAGGATCAGAAAATAGTCCTCAAATAGTTTATATAGGAAAAGCTTTGGACTCTCATGTAAGGATAAACCTGATCAAGTTACTGAGAAAATACAAGCATATTTTTTCTTGGTCATATGAGGACTTGAAGGCATATAGAGAGGACCTTTTTCAACATGAAATTCCATTGAAATCAGATGTCAAGCCATTTAGACAAAAAAAAAGGCCCATTAACCCCTTGTTGGCTCCTAAAATACAACAGGAATTAATTAAACTCAAGGATGCTGGGATAATCCAACCTATTAGACATTCAACATGGGTGTCAAATCTAGTGCTAGTTAGAAAGAAAAATGGTGACATCAGATTATGTTTTGATTTCAAAAATCTCAATATTGCTTCGTTAAAAGATAATTATTCACTACCTAATATGGAGGCAATGTTGCATAAGGTCACTGGTTGTGAATTATTGTCAATGATGGATGGTTTTTCAGGTTACAATCAAGTTTTAGTCAAAGAGTCAGAGCAATATAAAACTGCATTTACTACTCCTTGGGGAACATATGTTTATATCAGAATGCCTTTTGGTTTGATAAATGCAGGTGCAACTTTTCAGAGAGCCATGGACGTTGCTTTTAAAGAGTTTATTGATTTATTCATGGTTATTTACCAAGATGACTTAACTTCATATTCAAAGAGGGCTAGTGATCATTGTGATCATTTGGGTAGGGTTTTTAATAAAGCATTAGAATACGCTGTTTGATTAAACCCTAAGAAATGTCATTTTGCAGTTAAAGAGGGAAAGTTGCTTGGACATATAATATCTAGAGAAGGGGTAAGAATAGACCCTGAGAGGGTAGAAGCAATTCAGAAGGTAGTTGCCCCAAAAAATTTAAAAAGTGTACAATCTTTCTTAGGGAAGATTAACTTTGTCAGAAGATTTGTAGCCAATTTTGCTGAAATTGTGAAGCCCATTGTGAAATTGCTGAAAAAAGATACTAAGTTTGTTTGGAGTGATGAGGCCAAACAAACTTTTGAAAGGATAAAGAAGGCAGTGCAGGAAACTCCAGTGTTGAAATCTCCAGATTACACTAAGCCTTTCTCCCTGTTTTCATTTGCATCATTTCATACAATTGTTGTGATTTTACTTCAGAAGGATGAGAAAGGATTTGAACATCCCATAGCTTTCTATAGTAAATCCTTGCAAGCTATAGAGCTTAACTATGAAATAATGGAAAAGAAAGCCTATGCATTGGTAAAAGCTATGAAGTCTTTTAGGCCCTATTTGGTGTGTGCCAAGGTGCAGGCCTATGTTCCACATTCAGCAATGAAAGATATTATTACACAGTCAGAGGTTACTGGTAAGAGATGCAAATGGATTACAAGGATTCAAGAGTTCAATCTAGAAATCAATATTACTAAATTGGTAAGAGGTCAAGGCTTGGCCAAACTTATGATAGAGGAGAACCTAGATTTAGTGCAAGCAAATTAGATAGGAGCAAATGACCAAACCATTACCAATATAGAAAGGCAACCATATTATACTGATATTGTTTTCTTCCTCAAAAATGCTATGTCCTGATTATTTGTCTAATAATCAAAAAAGAATTTTGAAATTGCAAGCTCAAAGATATATTTTGATTCAAGGAGATTTATTTTGGAAAGATAAAAATGGTGTACTATTACTGTGCCTTGACAAATATCAAGCTAAGAAAGTTCTAATTCAGATGCATGAGGGACAGTGTGGAGGTCACTTTTCTGCTAAGACTACTGCCCATAAGATTTTAAGGGAAAGATATTATTGGCCTACCTTATTCAAAGATACTTATACACATGTTAGGAAATGTGAACCATGTCAGAGGTTCTCCAATAAATTGAAATTTGAAGGTGCTCTATTGCTCAACCCGGTGAGTGCTGAGGCTCCTTTTGCTGTATGGGGCATTGATTTTATTGGTGAATTTCAAGAGAAGTCTAGTGCAGGACACATTTGGATTTTAGTTGCCACAGATTAATTTACTAAATGGATTGAGGCTATCCCCACAAGGAAAGCAACAAATCAGAAGAAATGACAAGTTTCTGTGAAGGGTATGGGATTACAATATCATATTCATCCCCATATCACCCACAGGCCAATGGACAAGCTGAGTCTAGCAATAAAAGCATATTGAAAATATTGAAGAGGACTCTGGAACAAAACAAAAGGACATGGAATACAAAATTGAGATTAGCTCTTTGGGCTGATAGGGTGAGACTTAAGAAGGCAACTGGTCAATCTCCTTTTGAGTTAGTATATGGTTTACAAGCGAGATTGCCTATTAACAATTTATTGCCCATTTGCCAATTCATACAAGAGGAACATTTAGATGTCTATGAAAATATGCAAAATAGAATGATGTAGTTGGATGAATTATATGAAATGAGGAGAAATAGTCAGAGAGAAAATGTGAAGTTACAGAAAAAAATGAAATATATTTTTGACAGGAGGGCTACTGAGAGAAAGTTCCAAATTGATGATTTAGTTCTCCAATGGAATGCAAGGGCAGAGGACAAAGGCAAGCGTAAGAAGTTTGAGTCTTTATGGCTAGGACCATTCATTATTGCAGAAAAATTTGGCAAGGACTCATATTTGTTAAAAAATATGGAAGGAGATCTTTTTGAGTTGCCTGTGCATAGGCAGTTTTTGAAGCCTTTCTTTGAGTAAAAGTTCAAAGTGCACAAGTAAGTATGTATTATATGTCCTTTTCCTTGTCCCTTGTTTGTAAGTTCTGTATGTATTTCCCTTTTTGTTTTAGGGTTTTGCTCCGTAAGAAGGCTGGTCTACAACGAAAAATTCTATGGTTCTTTGTCATAAACTTTGTTTAGCCAATCCTCATTAGAGCCACTGTTGGTTGTATTTATTGTTTTTGTAGTTTTCCTGGTTCCTTACCTTTCTCTCTGTGATCTGGTGTTTTTAATCAGCTATCTCTCATTCCTTGTTGCCATACGTGTGTTAATTTTTTAGGTTTTCAAGTATGAACTTACCTTAATTTGCAAAACCCTGAAAGCCCTAAGCATTCGAAGTATTAAACGTTGAAAAACAAACCCTGAGTCATGTCATTCTATTTCAGTGTTACTTTTTCTGTCCACTTAAGTCATGTGTTTTAATCTAATCGCCTTGTCGCATTACTCCAAGCGAATATTCTCTAAACCTTCCCGACTTGGCGATTTCCTTTTGTCACATGGTCTTGTTCAAGTTCTGTATATTCCTTTGGTATTACGAGACTCTACGATTTCTTCATGTCAAATAGTCGCTAGATAACTTTTTTATAAAGAATTATGCATAAGGGACCCACTACTTAGTCAGGTAATCGCAGGAAATTTTCAACAGTTATGACAACGTCTTCAGACTTTGTGATTACTTCATGTCGCTTTATCACCAAATGAATCCAAAGTTAAAATTTAAGCAAGGCCTTCAGTCATGTGGTCTCGAGATGGAACAACGGTTAAGAGATTTTGACTGAGACATCGCGACTGACCATCTGAGGTTTACACTAAAGCGTAGTCGGGTTGTCGCCAGAACAAGATGATGACTCAGTTCTCCATTATGCAGTAAGTGAAAAAATGACTGTGTGACATGTGTCATAAGGCAAGTGGATGTTAAAGGATTATTGTATGGTTTCCAGAAGGAGAAAATGGACTCCGCGACCTTGAGACTAAGTGCTTTCCCTTCAGTCACGATGTTTGAGAAAGATTTAAGGGCATGCGAGAACATTTGGCGATTAAGCGATGACCGTAGGATAAAGAGGTCAAGGGATCTAACGGTGGTCGCAAAGTCTGAGAAGAAAAGTGCCTGAAGGGAAAAGTCCTCCTGACTTGGCGATTAAGGTATGTCGCGCAGTCATCAGATTTGGAAAAAGGGCACATATAACTGTTATGATCAAATTTAACACTCAGATTTTATGTTCCATGATCGGGCGACTAAGTATTGTCGCATAGTCTTGAAATGAAACAAAAGAATTTGGCGACAAGGAAACAACCATAAAGGGTTAAAGCAATGGTTAGTCGTAAGGTCTCTGAAAAGATAAAGAGTTAAGGTTAACTATGAGCGGCTATGATTTTAGTTGGGTCGCGTGATCGTCAGATGCTGACTTGGGTCAGCCAAAGGAAAGAAAGTATATTATCGCCATGTCTTGAGATAAACCATGGGTTAGTGATAGAGGCCCATGACAAAGAGACTATATATAGTCGCACAGTCGCCTGATCCCAAAATCTAAAAAATGGTGGTAGTTTTTGATATGACAGCATGAATCATTCGGTAACCAATCACAGGCTTGTATTTTGATTGTTGTGCAAAAAGAGTAGCTGAGATGTAAGACAGTTAATGAATCACAGTGTGACATGTCAGCTCTTTTGAATGTTGTATGATTGTTCTGAGGATTCACTTTTAAAAATTTGATTTCCTGTCAAGCTCATGGAACTATGGCTAGGTTTTCATTCAAGTTCACAGTATGTCAAATTAATGACAGAACTGATGTTTCCAAATTATGAGCTATGTACTCTGAATGATGGCTATAAGGAGTTGATGGTGCATTCATTTTCATTCACCATGATTTTATATTTTAGAACCCAAGTTGCTAAGTTTTCAGAGAGAAAAGAAATATTTTTCTTAGTTTGTAGTATTTCCAGAGTTGATCAAAGGGTTCTGAATTTTAGAAAATTGGGCACAAGACGGTCAGCTAATCTCTGAGATAGATTTTTTTCAATATCAGTAAGGAGTAGGAGATTCAAGGTATTGCAAATATGAGTGGGGCTATGAGTGTTGCTTTGACAAGTGGAGGAAGTGAGGAGGAGCAGAAGGGAAAGGTGAGTTTTTATGATAAATTCCTCCGTCTACTGCCTGGTTCAACACAGAATAAGAAGGCTAATGCTAATGTCCTCATTGATGAGTATAAAGACATTCGAAATGCTGTGACTCTAGGGACAATAGGTTTCTCCATCTTCAATTATTTTTATAAAAATTCTGATAAGCCCATCCCAGTATCAAACCCCTGGACCTGTGGTTTAGCCAGGTTACTTGTTCCTGATGTCTTCCTAGATGTAGACCTCTTCTTAGACCTAGCCAATCACTATGATGTTTTGAATAAGACCATCAGGAGGGATGATGGCACTGCCCTATTAATTTTAAATAGAAATTCATTCATGCAAGCCTCCGGCTTATTCAGCACCATGTCTACCAGAATTGACATGAAAAAGAAAAAAGAGAGGTATACTGAAAAGCCTGGGATTGCTAGGGGTCAGCTGTTGAAAAATATGTTGAAAGAAATAAAAAAGTATTTAGATCCTATGTCTGGGGATTGCCCATATTATTACAAGGATCTTCATTTTTACATCAAGTATGTTTCATATGCCTGGCGTAGAGTGTTAGGAATAGATGGTGATGCAAAAAAGATTGATGTAGGGATTCTCATGATGGTGCTAGACATACAAGAGGTCCATTCTAACACCAGTTATGACTATATTCAACATATTATAGATGAAATGCATGAGGATTTCATTGCAACCCAGAAGAGATTAAAGAGTCCAAAGGATAAGGAGCCCAAATTTTTGCATTACTCAGTTCTTATGCATCTCCTTTTATACTTCAATTTTGTCATCATGGACGTTAATAATTTAACTCCTTAGAGGTTCTACCAATCAACACCAAATCCTATCCAATTTTGGGTGAGGGTTTCGAATTACACTTCTAGGGAGTGTGACTACTATGCTTTTCAGAATTGGATTGTATATCCAATAGTACAAAGTTTGGGAATAAGCATAACAAGAACCCCATTGAAAGTTATACAACTGCTGAGACCTTGTTATTTGACAAACAGGTGGGATGGTAAGCACAACTGGGGTGATTTTTTTTTGGAGGAAAATTATACCATCATTAGGGTATATGGGTGTACTCACCCACCTCACCTCTTACCATATTATGTGCCTGCAAGAGTGGCTGCAATGGAATTCATATGGCAGTTATTGTTATCAGATGATGAGCACTTTGCACTGCACAAGAAGGGGACTATAACCCATAGACAATTCAAGATTCTCAATTTTACAATTGGCAAGGGTGTCATTGATGCAGTAGGCCAATGGTTGGAAAAATTCAGGATGGGGGCAGCCCCTTATAGGTACATTGATCCAGAGGGTTTCATGGCAGGGGTTAGGAAATTGTATACTCCTACAATCCCCAATACCAATGTCCACTGTGAGTGTATTGAAGAAGATGCAACAAGGAACATCTTAGATGAAGATGATATCCATACTAGAAGACTAAGAATCCAAGAGTTGCTAAAGCTGGAGAAGAAAATAAAGAGAAATGGGTTGTCTTTTGGGGGTTTTTACCCCGATCTCCCATATTTTGATAGAATTAAGGCCATGATAGACAACTATTATGTGCTTATAGAGCAACTAGATACAGTACTTGACAAGAAAGGTGCTTAGACACCTGAACATTCAGAGTCAGAATATGATAGTGGTAGTGACAGTGATTATGCACGTCCTACTATGTCTCCTTCACCATAGCAAGCATCACAGTAGGATATAGCTGAAATACCACAGTTGCAGGGAGCAGAGGGTCACATTATAGATCTGATAGTAGCTACCCAACCTGATGATGTAGAAGAGCCTGCTACAAAGAGGCAGAAATTGGAAATAGGTCAGCCCTCAATTGAAGGGAAGAA
The DNA here is from genome assembly GCA_018584345.1 of Thuja plicata. Classification (NCBI taxonomy): domain Eukaryota; kingdom Viridiplantae; phylum Streptophyta; class Pinopsida; order Cupressales; family Cupressaceae; genus Thuja; species Thuja plicata. The sequence continues at coordinate 265,096 of MU228454.1, forward strand.
TAAGAAGAAAGATAAGGCTAAGGCCTTAGTAGCTGGCGGCAGGTTATATGATCATAACCTAAGAAAGGAAATCAGGGAAGGAAAGAAGCAATAGTCTTACCTAGATGATGAAGTTGAGTTGCCACTCAAGGCTTGTGTTGATGAAATATTGCTTCATCAACAAAAATTTCTAGATGATGATAGCTTTGTTAAAACAGAGGAGTTTAAAGACTTCCTAAGATGGCATAAGACAGAGCAGATAAGATCCCAGCTGAGAGTGGATGGAAAAGAGACAATAACAAATGAAGCCCTAGTGGCTTTACAGTCTTATGATCCAGAGAGTGAGGATATTTGACCCGAGGATGCCAGGAAGATGGTGCTAGGAAGTGGAATCCTGTTGGCTGAGGGATGGGATTTGGCATCTGCCTTTATCATAGACCAAATCAGAAAGCAGCCAGGTCTGAAAATGGCTAGTGAGGTCCAGATGGGAGATGTAATAAAAGGATTTGGGTATAGCCCAAAATCCCATGCTTTTGCAATGTGGAGCCTAAGCCCAAAAGACCAAAAGCCCCAACTAGTAAATATTCAAGAAAATATGGTGGGAAATCAAATGGTGTGGTCTGTACAGAATACAGGGGATTTGGAGATCTCCCAAATTATGACACATTGGGCTCACCTAAATGAGGACAAGAATAAACAATATCTGAAAGTTGTAATACATTGTTAGAAGAGAAAAGTGCATTGTCTACGGATAGGGAGATGTTTTATATACAATTGCACCAGCAAGATCAGGCAATCAAGAAATTACTAAAAGAATTGGAAACAAAGTCTGAGGTGGTACATGTACCTGCACAACCAACACCATTGAAAATTGAAGATAAGCCTAAATCAGAGGAGGCTATTGAAAAGGAAACTAATGAAGAAAAGGGAAATGCAATTGCTTTGAGGGCATTGAAGGGCATACTACAACATAGAATTGAGATTCTAAAGGATAAAACTGATGTTGTAGTCAATACATACAATAAATTGCCAGCTTTGTATACTGAGGTAATGGGGTACCTTGCCATTCTAAACCCTTACTTTACTAAGTGGTCTACTAGGGAAAATTTATTTGAGAAATTATCATCTTTACAAGCCATAAAACCACATTTTCCTGAAATAGTAACTGAAGTTGAAGATGAGATCAAAAGAGTCAATATTTCTCTCTCATTCTTTAATGGAAAATTAAACCAGATAGAGGTTAAGTTGAGCCTCTTTTCAAATGATTTTAATAAGTTTATTCCTTCCTTAAGGGGAGATGATGATCAAGTAAAGGCTATAGATTCCTGGAAGAATGAATTTGACACCAAGATTCCTAGTGATGAGGCATTTCTTTTCCGAATAGATGTTGATATAGAGGGATTCAATAAAATACTGGATGAAGCCTTCAAAGCAGAGACTGACATCAACAAATTCCTACTTGATGTCAAAAATATCACTGATGCTAGATGGGACAGACAAAAGTTGCAAGTACAGAGTACTCAATACTTTAAGTGGCCATTAGACGATGAAGTGAAAGCTTGGGAAGTAATGACTACACCAAAGAAAAAGAAGCCAGTAGTAGAAGAAGAAATCTTGGACGAGGAGTAGGGTAAACACTTGGCACTGCACTGTTCAAGACAAGAGGGATAGTTATTGCAAAAGGAGAATGTAGGTGAGTATGCAAGTATAGCTATTCGAACTCAACATAAATACTACCAGCTACCATCTATGCAAATCTGATTACAGTCACCAGATCAGGAGAAGAACCAAGGATATCTGTCTCTATCTTTTTGACTTGGTCATTTCACCGCTTCTTCTCTCTCTTTCTTTTTGTCTCTCTTGTAACTTTAGGGTTAGGTTTTCTATGACCATCTAAGGCTTGTTGCATCCTTAAGGGATTCCAAGATGGTCAAAAACCTATATATAGCATAAGAATTGTAATTGTAAAGGGTCTTTGATGTTGGAATATTTTGAAAAAAAGATAATATATTGTAGAATTCAGATGTTCTGAACTTCTGTCTATCTTTTGAGGTAGCAAGATCTTTCATGTATGGAAGTTGGATCATATAAATAAAATACGGTGCAATTTTACTCTCTTCAATTGTTGTCTCTTTATTCTCTGTGTATGATGTTTTATGTTTAAGTTTGCAAGGCATTCTGAAGCATTTTGGTTATTAGGTAACTATCTAATTGCTTGCAAGTTTCTTTTAAGGAAAGAACTAAGTTTTGTGAGTAGTTTCAGGGAGCATACTGCTTTATTTAAAGATTTGATACAATCATTTAGAGGTAACAGGGTAATTTGTAAGGCAACTTATCTGAATTGCATGTGGGTTGTCAGGCAGCTTACTGTATTTTGTTTCTATGAGATCTTAGTTCATTTGACACTGTAGCCCAAAGGGTAGGCATTGGTCTAGAAATTGGTTTGATAACCCATTATTGTCCAAGTTATTTCATGGTATCAAAACCACTTTAATCAAAATACTCTTGTTACTAAGAACAAACAAACTGAACTCAGTAAGGACCCATGTCAGCAGGACAGTGTCCACTTTATTGATTCTTTTGAGAGTGAATCAATTAGGTTATCCCTCCTAAAGACAAAAGGAAGAAGGATGAAAGTCCTTGTATCACTGATTTTTGCTATATTCAAGATCATAGTTTGTATGGTTAAATCTTGCATCTGGTTATGCTTGATCATTTTCAAGGTGATTTATAAGTTGGTTTAACAAAGGTACATAGCAAATCAGTGTCCACACTATAACATACTATGTAAACAACAATCATAAAAGGTAAAACCTGCCTGAGTATATGTGGAGCTCAAAAATGAAGAAGGACCTTATCCAATCCTTAGCAATTAGGCTTTTCTTGTCTCTGAATCAGTATTAGAAGGCATAGTATTCAAGTAGTCATTTCAAGAACTGTGGTTCATACAAGAAACTCCCCTAACAGGGTGCAAAGGTTTCTCCATAATCTATACCTTCCTCTTGTGCATACCCCTTGCATGCTAGTCTTGCTTTGTTTCTTGCGACTTCTCCATTCTCATTCAGTTTGTTCCTGAACATCCATTTTGTACCGATGACATTCTTGTCATCTGGTCTTGGCATAAGTGACCATGTCTTGTTCTTCTCAATCTGTTCAATCTCATCATTCATAGCACTTATCCATTCTTCATTATCTAGTGCAGCATTAGCAGATTTTGGTTCAAACTCATAGATTAAGCAATTTGAGTTTAAATACTTACTTCTTGTTCTTGTACTAGCTTTCTTATCTCCTATGATCTGGTCCTCTGGATGGTTCCTTCTTACATATCTTGCAAGTATAGGTATAGCTCTATGCACATCAGCTTGATCTTCATTATCCTGACCGTCAGTAACAACATTCTGACCATCGGTTGCAACATTCTATTGTTCTAGATTTAAGCACTATAGCTTGGGTAGAGATGTGGGTCCATCACAGTATACAAATTTATTGTAGTCTTTTGGTTCCTTTGTGCTTTCCAGTTCATTCTTTTTTGCAAATTCATCAATCTTTACATTTGTACTTTCAACTATTTTGTTAGAAGCCTTGATTAGACATTTAAAAGCTTTGCTTTTGGTAGAATACCCCAGAAAAATACATTGATCACTTTTGGCGTCAATCTTTCCATTTCTATCATCTTTTAAGACATAACATTGACTGCCAAAAATTTTGAAGTAACTTACATTGGGTGTTTTACCATACCATAGCTCATAAGGAGTCTTCTTTGAGTCCTTTCTCAATTGTACTATGTTAAGTGTATAAACAACAGTGCTAATAGCTTCCCTCCAGAAGATCTGGGTGATGTCCTTCTCTATCATCAGTGTTCTTGCACAATCAACTATTGATCTATTCCTTCTTTTAGCAATCCCATTTTTCTGTGGTGTTCCTGGTGCAGAAACCTGTCTTTTTATACCATGCTCATTACATAAATTAGTGAATTCATCTGATATAAATTCTCCTCCTCTATCTGATCTCAAAAATTTTAGATCCTTACCACTTTTTTTTTCTACCATAGCCTTACACTATTTAAACATCTTGAATGCTTCATATTTTTCTTTTAGAAACATGACTATCATCATTCTAGAGTAATCATCAACAAAGAGAATAAAATATCTATCTCCATAATAGCTCTTTGCCCTCATAGGTCCACATAAATCAGTATGGACTAATTCTAGAATATCATTAGATGTATGGGTTTTGCTTTTGAAACTAGACTTTGTCATTTTACCTTTTTGAAAATTCTTGCACATGATGTTGTCTGGCTTTGTCATCGTCGATAAACCTCTTACACTTCTTTTTCTGCTTATTTTAATCATGTTGTCAAAATTCACATGACACAACCTTTTGTGCCACAACCATATGTCTTTGTTTCTGGTCATTAAGCAAGTGGGGTTAGTATCATTCAGATAGAATAAGTTACCTTTGGTCTGTTCACCGGTACCAATCAGTTTTCCTGATTCATTGAAGATCTTTTCCTTCTTGTTCTCAAATGCTACTCTGTGACCTAAACTATTCAGCTAAGAAACACTGAACTTATTATAATTCAATCCTTTTACCCAATAAGTATTTTCACACTTAATCAGGTTATTCAACATTACTGTTCCTTTACCTTCAATTTGACAAGGTGAATCATTTCCCATTCTTATTGTCCCACCTTTATAGTATTCAAAAGTTTTAAAATTTTCTTTGTCACCGGTCATATGGTGAGTGCAACCACTATCTATAATCAAGATATCATTTTTACTAATCTTAGATATGAGTGTAGTTTCTTCATACCTTTCATATTCATCTGAATCATCCTTCCCAGCTACAAACACTATCTCAACATCATCATCCGGTTCAGTGTTAGTATCTTCATCTTTGCAAGTAGCTAGATAGCTATCCTTTTTGCCTTTGTCCTTGTAATCTTAGGTATCACTTCTTTTTGATCACCGGTAACCTCTGTAGTCTTTGTTATCACCTCTGTTAGATTTCTTCTCAAAAGATCTGTTGTCACTTCTGTCATCTTTTCTTTTGTTAGGACATCTTGCAGAAAAATGTCCAATCTCTTTACAATTGAAACACACAAGTGGTAACTTGCCTTTGTATTTACCTTTGCCTCTTAGCATTCTTCTCGCCATGAGTGCTTCAATTTCATCTAGATCTTCTTCTTCACTTTTGCTTTCACTGTCTCTTCTAGATGAGTGTCTCTGACTAGATTTGCTTATTCTCATAGAAGAATTGAATGCAGACTCTAAACTTGGTAAGACACTATTATCAAAGTTATTCATCTCAAATGAAATCATTCTACCAATCAGGCTATCAAGAGTGATTGTATTATTTGCTACTGCTCTAATTTCTTGAATAGCAGAGACTCTAATAGCATATATAGGAAATAAGGTTCTTAGGATTTTACTTACCACTATCTCTTCTTCAAGTGTACCTCCAACGCCTCATATAGCATTGACTACTTTTATTCTTGTGCTATACTGTGTGATGTTTTTACCTTCTTTCATTCTGAGATCATAAAACTTTCCTCTAAGGCTTTCTGCCTTGGCTCTTAGAATATTTGCATCACCTCCATGTACAAGTTTCAACTTGTCCCACATTGTTTTTGCATTTTTTCAATCTTTGACATCCTCAAATTCAGCATCAGAGAGTGAGGTTGAAAGCTCTATAACCATGCAGTTATGTTCATGTTTTACTCTCAATTGATCTACTATCAATGGTCTGGTAGGCAACACATATGCAGTATCTAAGTATTGAGTAATATCATTGCCAATACCTGATAAGTGAAGCTTTATTCTGCTTTGCCATGAAGAAAATTTGTCCTTGTTCAACTTGGGCACATCTCATCTATTCATCTTGTGATCATTACTTAGGTCTTGAAACCTTCCTTCTAAGCACACAAGCTCTAATACCAATTGTTAGTAATAATTGAGAGGGGGGGTGAATCAGTGACCTTAAAAATTTATCCTTTAAACTTTGATCCACCAATTAATACATGTCAGATTATTAAGTCCCTACAAGATGTATGCCTTTGAAATACTTGAAATAAATAACTGTCTGTCGGTTTACCTTGTCTGTCCTTCTTCTCCTTAATAACCAATAAGTAGTAAAACTTATTTATCGATACTCAGTAAATATACAGAGTATACTAGTCAATCCATAAGTTCTTATGTGAAAAGTAAAACACTAAAGTAGTAAACCATACACACATAACACAAGGATTTTAACGTGGAAACCCTGTTAAGGGAAAAACCACTGGGACCGGTGCCCCAAATTTTTACTCTTCTGAAGTGAGCCCTGTTAGGAGACAACCCTATTAAAGGTTACAAGCACACTGTTAAGTGAAACCTTGTTAGAGGATTTTTATACATAGATTGTCACTAAGTATCTGGCATCTACGCTACCATCCTTGAATCAATCTTTAGACTGTCAATAGGCTTTATGCTAATCTTACTACCATCCTTGAATCAACCTCCTTCTTAGACTATCAATAGGCTTTAGGTAAGACCGATGCTACTATCATGAGTCAACCTTCTGGTAATCTATCAGGATATACCTCAATTACAAAAGACTGTTAAGTCCTGCTCTGTTAAGAGACTTAATGCTTCAATGGTTAAACTGAAACACAATGACCTGTTTCTAATGCAACTTCAATTGCATATATTCAGATCTATTTACGTATATTACCTTTTTGATCAATGTATCAATTCAATTCATTTTTACTTAACTCTTTTTGCTCTATGATGTTGTGCTTCACTGTGTGTCGGTGTCTGCAAACTTCTTTAGCTCTCCCTTAGCTTGATTGATTAGGACTGTATGAAGTTTAACCTTCATCAGTTTCTCTTCAACATCTTCTATCAATTCACTTCCTCGTGTATCTGATTTCTTACGAAAATGAATTATGCTTGTCTCTTATATAGACATGATATTCCTTAATTCTTGGTTCTTGGTTCTTGATTCTTGATTCTTGGCATGAAAAACAATCCAGCCAAATTGATTTACAACTTTAACTCCTGATTTATCTCATAGTTATCTTCTTGCCAGCTGTATAAATCATCTTTAAATCACTTACTTAGATGTGGTCAAACAAAACAAATAAAACAATCAGTTAAGTCTATATTTAAGCTCTGCTAGCTAGATATTTTGTCATTTTCTGATCTCTCTATTCTTTCGGTCAACTCTGCAGTTCATCGTCGGTGACAACTGCCAGTTCCGTTGGTGCATCTTTAGTTAGCTTTGGGATCTCTGTCTGTCGGGAATCATTGGATCTTTCTCATTAGGAAACACTATTTTCAGCTCATCAGGAATCCTGTGATTCTGCTTCGTTAGGCAACACTATCTTCTACTCATTGGGCATCACTGTGACTTTATCCCTGTATTTATCGATGGTGTGCACTTCGCCGGTGTAGTCTATCACTTGGAGAATACTTGAATTTTATGCATTGCTGAAAGAATAACCTCTGTTCCATTGATTCTCTGAAGTCTTTGGCATTATGTATATGACCATATAGATGATATCAAGTTGACATCAATGATAATACAAACCAATAACTTATTTAATGTCTTGCATCATCTTCAACTTAACATTATCAAACATTCAATCAGTTACATGTCATCACAGGAGGAGAGAAATAATCATATATTTAGGGATCTTCTATGCCCTATGAAAGTGGTGGATACTAAGATAATATTGGCTATAAAGGAGAACTTTGTAGTTGCCTATTCTAATTTTAAAGTTGACCCATCTCCTCTTAAGGCATCTATAAGTAAAAGGGATATTGATAAAAGGTAGAAGCTTCATTGTGATATTTTTATCCCTTTCATGAAATAGACAAGTCCCAGAGTTGGAGGAGTAGCTTGGTCAGATCCTCCTTTGGAATGGATTAAAATTAATATTGATGGGGTAGTGAAGGGATATCCTAGACCTGTTTGATGTGGTTGAGTGGCACATGCTAAAAATATTAGTGTTTTCATGGTTGTAACCCTTCTCTTGGTTACTCAAAAAAACCATTATGTCAAGGCTTATGCAACCTATATTGAAATTAAAATGGTTAAAGAAATGGGGATGAAGAAAATTAGGCTAGATAGTAACTCTCTTAAAGTCATAAACTTCTTAGCCATAAAGGTTCCCCCAAGTTGGACCATTAAAACTAGTTTTAAAGATTGTAAGAATATCTTGATATGTTTGAGGAGTTTGAAATATCCCATGATTTTCACAAAGGAAAGTATATGGCTGGCATACTGGCCAATATTAGTGGTATGGATCAACAAAGGATTAACTAGGACATGAATGACTATATCCCAATTGATATTCAAATTCTTATATGCAATGATGCTGGGAAATTTCAATATATGCTCTGTCTTGGAAATGATGTTTTGGTGCATGCAAACTAGTGTCCTTTCAAGTATTACATTGGTTATTTTCTTTGGTTGCCTTGGTTTCCTACTTGTGAATGCTTGTTATTCTAATAAAACTAGTTATTTCACTTCAATGAGGTGCAATGGTTACACTGATAGTAAGATATGTTATAGGTAATATATTGGGAGAATAATATAAAGTAAGTAAAAATAAAAAGTAATAGAAAAGAAACATTTTGTCTCGATTGATTAAATGCAACATTAGAAATATAATCTACTTAATATAAATACATGAAATAATAAGTGTAGCTTTCACACATCTTATTAATTATATCAGAAAATTTTAATTAACTTGATTCCAAAAAAGTAAATCAAGTCTTCAAATATAACATGTCCAAAGACTAAGTTGTATTTCCTTATACCCATGTTATTCCATTTATAATTAAATACACTATGAATACATATTCTAAAAGGATTAATTTAATGACATCCAAATTAAGATTGCTTCTTTTACTTACTTGTTCCACCTAAGTGCTTGTACAATTTCTAAAAAGATTAAATTCATGACATCCAAACTAAGATTGCTTATTTTTATTTACTTGTTCTACATAATTTATTATTATTGCATCAAGTATTTCTACAATATAAATAAATATGGGTGCCAAAGATGAGATCTTCAAAACATACCTATGGTCCAAATGGTTAGAACATTTCTTCATCACTCCAATGTTACTACAACATATATTTTTATTTTGAGGATGGGATTATCTAGCCTTTAGATTACACACTAAATTTTAGATACTTAATTTGAAGGCCCCTTCACAATAGTTTAGTGTTTGTTAAAACCCTTTTTGCACAAAAAACATTCAGACCATGTTCCTTATGTTTGTCATATTTTAAAACATGTTCAATGGAGCTCACAATCAAGAATTACAATTTTGTAAATGTTCTCCTTAGTATGATAGTAGAGGTTGATTAATATTTCTCTTCAAAGCATCGTATAACTCTCTGGAAACTTCCACAACTGATGATGATCAAACATACTTGGCTCCTTCTTCAAGATATGTTTTATTTTTATAACGATCTATCATGAGCCAGGATTGACATATGAACGAATGCATACATTTCTTTTTTAATGAAGTTCTTATTTAATTCTTGTATTGAAGTAATATGTTTGTTATTAAATAAATTACATGAATAAATAATATTATATCACTATGTTAACAATCAACAATAATGGAATATGCTTTAATATGTTACATTCTCTATTCGAAATGAGGGAGAGGTGAGATTTTCCATGGGGGAAAAGGTCACCTGCAACTGGCTAGGAAGATTTTTGGGCACAGCCACGTGGAGGACAAGTTTCAGAGAACATCAAGGGAAGATTTATAGTGGGGATGGCTACTCCCGATGGCCTTTCAACACACAGAAGATGACAAATATGAAGGGGCATTATCCCATGGAAGGGAGAAATGGGGGAACTAACTATAAACACCCTGGGCATAGAGTTTATGGGAATGGAAGGAGATGGGAGAATGGGAATAGAGCCAACAATCTGCCCCCAGTCTACACACAAATCGGTAAAAACTTTGACTTCACCAAGATTGAGCACAAATTTTTCCGACCGAAGAAACCCCCAGAAATGGAGCAATAGGTTGCACCACTCCAACAAACCAGAAAACCAAAGGAGAATATTAGATATGAGGTAATGTCTACACTCACAATCTAAAACCCGCTATGGTCTGATGCGGTGGGATCCTTCAAAGAAAGGGATTTCTTCTTCAAATGGACGGGACCGTGGCCATCAGTGTCCCTCATCTGCAAATGGTGTAACCAGGTATGGAGCAAGGAATTAAAACTAAAAAACCTTACAAATGGCTTTTATATGGGCATAGTGTCTATTAAAGAGGAAAAGGATTGGATCCTAACAAATGGACCCTATTTAATCAATGGAAAGGGAGTTTACATAAAGGACTGGATAGAAAATTTTGATCCTATGAAAGAAAAGTTAACAGAATATCCAGTGTGGTTGAATCTATATAACCTCCCAATGGAATACTGGTATGATGTAAAGCTAGCGCAAATAGGAAATAAAATTGGCACTTTCATCTTTGAAATGAGGTGATAAGTAAAAAAGACTCATCTATACACCCTAGAATCCTTACAAATCTTCTATGCAATAACCTAGTTCTAGATTTTATCATATTAGGAACTAAGCAAGGTACCTGGAAACAAATGCTTGAAGTGTGGGAAGGCACGGAGAACTCAACATCTCCCACAAAGACTAATTTTGATGCTAAAAAAAAAGGAAAAGGGATGAAGGAGGATTCACTGTTGGACCAAATTGAACTAGAGAACTTAACAAAGGAGAAAGGATTAGCATAACTAATAGCACATCAGATATGCAATTTGGATAGAGGACAGCTCAATACCCCACCATGGAGAAAGGACTATAATATAGCAAGAGATGAGGCTATAAGGGGAAATATTAGAAATAATCAAGGGGAGGAGGACAGTTCAATACCCCACCATGGAGAAAGGACTATAATATAGCAAGAGATGAGGCTATAAGGGGAAATATTAGAAATAATCATGGGGAGGAGGACAGAATATCCACACAAAGGGTTTTTGAGACACCCCTTTCTCTGATAAGAAAGGAAAAGTTGTTGGAATTATATTGGAATGATGTACTGAGAGGGGAGGGGTAAATCAGTACCTCTAAAACTTTTCTTGGTTAGCCCATTAACCCTTAATCATCAGTTTGTAAGTTATATTATCTAACTGTTCATGTTTTTTCATGTATATGCAATCATATCATAAGTTCTTTAGTATGTAATCATAATAGAAACATTCATGATAATAGATAACACATAACACAAGATATGATATCACATAAAACTCTTGTTAGGAAGTAAAAATTGTGGTGGGGATTGTTGCCAAAAAGACTTTACTATCTGCAGATAAGAAGGGGCCAATTAAGGCTTACAATTGGTCACTTCTAATGACCTACCCTGTTAGGAGTATTACAGTAGAGACCTATTAAGATCTACTTCATTTGAAGCTTTAGCAACACTGTTAAATGTGCACTCTGTTAGGAGATTTGGAAAGAATAGTTAAGTCCACCTTCTACAAAAGGATTTTAGATGTGATGCACTTGTTGGAATGAAACTACATAAGTCTTTGATCTGATAAAGTATTCAATCTTTAATTGTTGATAACAGATCCAATTAAGCTTCCTATGTATAAGTAATTATCCTTCCATGATTGAATAATACCTTTGTCTACTCGTCGGTAGCCTCTGTGTGTTCTTGACAACTGATATGATATGTTTATGAAATTTGCATGAATTCTACCTTCTACTCCTTAGATGCTCTTTGTGGCTATCAACAACAATTAATTCATTACTCACAATTGATTTGAACATTTATTTATACTAGTTTTTGGCTCAATTCTTGATTCACGCTTCGCAAGTTAACTCTAGATCCAAGGTTTACAACTTGACCTTGATCTTTAGTTAGATATGTTTTTGATCTATTAGGATGCTTTAAAACATTTACATAAAGCTTGCTTGACCCTCAAGTTATGATTTAAAACAAATTAAAACTCTATAAATAGAATTACATTGCTTTATCTGACGTGTAAAACTCAGATCCACTATTTGCAGGTTCTCTAATTGACTATCGGTTATGACTGTCAGCTTTCCTGGTCATCGGTGTTCCTTTCTTGAACTGGTCATCGGGTATGCATTTTCTATTCCATCAGTTTTGTTCTTAAAACTGTGTCGTTGGTAATGTTCTCAATGTTTTTTTATTGACCTGTCGGTGATGTCCTATTCATTTCGTCGGTGCAACACTTGTCAGTGTTTGTCGATCAATTCCATACTTAGCATTTTCTCATGACCTTTGTGATCTGTTAGGTATGCTTTCTGTTTGCTGATAATGCTTGTAGTCCACTGGTAATGCTTGTAGTCTGTCGGTGATCTCTATAGTCTGTCAGTGATCTCTGTCAATGTTTTTCACTAAGTATACTAATGGCAAAATATGTCATCAATCTCCCCCTTTGACATTAGTATCAAAAACATGATATGTGCAACATACTGAGTGTATTAGTATGTACACCTATGTAAACCCATTCCTTAGTCATTTGAATGACTCCCCCTATGTATATGATGGTAAGTGTAAGTGTATATACATATCCTTATGTACTTTTCTTTTCCTCTTTTTTTTTTTAATATATACTGTACATAACTATATTTATATATATCTGATCCTTCTGTACATACAATATACATTTCCTTTCCTTCTTTTTTGACTTTAAAGGCAAAGGTAGTTACAGCTTGTCAAAAACGTGGGAATGGGAGGACTTGATCTCCTCTATCATCTTTTCCCATTTCTCCTTCAGCATTTCTAGAGCCATGTGCTCCAGTGATATCTGAACATGTATATCATAGATGCTGTCTTCTACAGACAACTCGGGGGTTGCAATAAGATTTCTTGCATCAGAAATATGCTACTGTAGAATAGTAAGATTAGGCAGAATGTGTGCCTGTAGTTCTGTAATCTCACCTCTTAGTTTTGTTTTAGCATCCCATATTTCTTGCCTTAGCCTAATAGCCTCTATGATCTTGTCATGATGTGCCTTTATGTTGTCTACATGTGAGGTTAGGCTCTGTGCACTTGCTATGACATTAGAATCTATTGCTGCTAATTTGTCACTATTTTCTTTTGTACAATTCTCAAGTGTGCACATCTTTTGAACTAAGGTGATTGCTTCAGCAATCATTGGCTCTAATTGATCAGTGAGTTCAAAGAGCTTTACCTTGTTCAATGCCACTTCTTGGCTGATTTTGTCAATTAACTTGTATTGGTACTTCTTTTCTGCTTGTTCTTCCATAGCTTGTTCTGCATCGATATTCTGCTCTGAGATTGCATCGGTAAGAACAACAATTTGTTCCTTAACTGTAGCATTTGCTTCAAGTTTTACTTCAGGAACAAGTTGTTGGAGAATATCTCTTTCCTTGTCAAGTGCCATTGTTTCCCTATGTTCTTGTATCATTTTCTTTTGAATGGATTTTATCTAACATAGCACTCCAAACTCTTGAATTTTATCACTGTCCAAAGTGGTAATATCCCAGTTTGGAACTTCTATCACTTCATCTAGTGTAACAGACAAGATGTCTTTCTTTACTATTTTCTTCTTCTTCTTCTTTGGCTGGGTGGTAGATTGATGTACTACCATTTGTAAAGTGTGAGATTGGGTTGATAAGGTGGGTGAGGGTTGAGAAGATGAGGCATCCTTTTGTACCTGTTCTGAGTCCACCGACTAGTTTGGTGAAGATGTCTCCTCATTTGCCTCGGGTATATCAATAGATATATCTTCTTTGATTTTTGTGCCTTCATCCTACTTGAATCCTTCATTTTTATCTTTTTCTTCACCCTTTCTCAGTGTATCCTTTGTTGTATTATCAGCTTCTTTGTTTTGTTCATTTGACACTTCTTGCTAATTGTCGGTTGCATATTTCATTTCTATATCTATATCCTTTTAAGTGTTGGATGCAACTTTGTTTTCATTGGTACCCATGTCTGTGGGTATATTATCATCTTTCTTAGATGATTTATCCTGACTTGAATGAATATCAATAGCATCTATTAATATATTCATGTTTGTCAGGTTATTGACTATTGCAGTGCCAATAGTTATATCCTGTCCGTCGGTATCACCCTTTGCAACATTTATGTCTTCATCTTTTTGAATTTATTTTGTAGGGTCTTGTCCTATGGTGTCATTGACAATGTTGTCTAACCATGATTCATCATTTATATCATCATCTAAGTTACCTTTTATTGTCAATTCTTCTTTGGTAACTTCTTCATCCTCTAAGCTGATGTGGATGGGGCTTGTTGGTACTTGATCATCTTCATCATATTTTGGCCATTTTTTAATCTATAATATCAATCTATTTCTAGCCTGTTATTTGGACTTCTTCACTATCTAACTCATCTATTGAGTTATCTCTCTGATTGGCAGTTTCCTGCTCATAATAGCTCTTCTCATCAGGATTGAGTATCTTGCTCCATGTATTATGCGTTTCTTGTTCTAGCTCTATAAGCTTCTCTCCAAGAAATTTTTAAGCTCTTAACTTGGGTGAGAAACTTTTCTCATGTTTCTTCATAATTTCATTGATTTCTTCCATTTTTGATTCAAGAAGTATAAGAGAAACTAGTACTCTTTCTCTTATCCTTTTCTTCTCATGGAGTGCAAAAGTGAATCTAGAAGAAATTCTATTCAATAGTTCTTGTGGTACATCTCGTGTAGTGAAATATAGTGGGACATTATAATGTCTGCACATCTTAGCAATAAGTGCATCTTCAATCTTATTCTGCTCTATAGAATCCCATCTTAACCATTTCCTAATCTTAGGATGTCCAGCAGATGCAACTTCAGAAATATACTTACATATTTCATCAATGTCTTCAGTGGGTGATGTAACCTTTGCTATTTCCTTTGCTTGTTTCATAGTGTCAGGTTCATCCATAGCTGAATCCTCTAAGTCCTCATTTGTCTGAACAAATTTCCTCCTTTTGGTAGGTGCCCTAGCTGGTTGTTTTGCCTTTTGTGTGTCAGGTTTCCTCTTATACACCTTTCCTCTTACCATGGGAGAAGGAATTGCATCCTTTGTTGTTTGACTCCTTGTTTTTGATTTCTTAGGTGGAGGAGGAGGTGGTGAATCAGACTTCTCTTCCTCTAATTTGCTTTTCTCTATTGTATCACTGATGGGAGGCTGTTCCTCAGTAAGTTCCTCCTTACCATCTTGTTCCTCTTCACCTTCTCTTTCTTCTTCTCCTTTAGAAGATATATTCAAATTCTTTTTTAGATTCTTCACCATTCTTTTTGACTATTTTACAGCCTTATTGACAAAAAGATTTGTTTTAATCTTCTGTTTGGCCTCTTCATAGGTACCAAATCTTAGTTGCTTGTTGTCTAATGGTTCATTTAACAGTGCTTTAATGCACTCATTGGCTAATCCTTTTTTGATTTCATTACCTAATTTTGAAAGCCATGATTTCCTTTGTACTACTGCTTGGCTGTATGTGAAATCAGTATCTACCATGAAACATATTTCTTCTTGGTGTTCCTCTATCAGATTCTCATGAATTCTAGTTCTTGCTTGCAGCATTTCCTTTATGGTTTTGAAATAATCATGTATAACATTATCAAAATTTGTTCCTAGTGATTCTATGAATTCACCTATCTAAATGGTTATGGGTCTGCTTGTGTCCCATGCAACTTTTCTAATGGAAGGAAAGTATTCTTCAAAATAAAAGAATATGCACATTATGAGGGAACCAAACTTACAAGTGTTTGTCCTTGAAGACCTTATTGTGCACATGTTCTTCTCAAATTGATGTAACAGGATCTCTGCAAGATCCATCTTCTTCCCCTGTTTGATAATCTTGTATGTTGTACTCATAGCAGTACTAGATATGTTGTTCATTCAGCTTGCATGGAAGATCTTGTATCCAACAACACATGCTCCAAATTTCTGCTCTATGTCGGTAATAATGTTGACCTTTAGTGCTCTTTTATCTGACTTAGCACCAGTCAGTTTTTCTACTTCTATCAGAGATGGGTGTTTGTGAGCTTGTGGTTTATTGATTGTAGGATAACCAGTAAGCATGTGAATAACATCCTTTTTTATTTCCTTTGGCTTATTTAGCCATAGAGTCGTGTTGTGAACTCTGCTAAGAACAATTTTTATCCATTCTATTTTGAATACCTTGGGAAAATACAGTGCATTTGTGAGTCCCTTTACTTCCAAGTGTTTGTGCCATTCTTTGAGCTTTCCAGCATCATCACATAGTGCCCTATAGGCATTATCTAGGTCTAGATCTCCTATTTCTAAGATCTTATAGTGAATATAGGACCTTACATCCTCTACCAATAAAACCCTAGGTGGGATTTGAGAGAATGCTCCAGAATCGTCAGGTTGTGAAGCTATTTCGGGATGTAACTTGTATTTAGGTTCAACACATGAGCCTCTATTGATAAGATTGAAGGGTTTCTTCTTATCTTCCTTAATTTTCTCAACTCTAGAAGTCGATGCCATTGTTTTGCAATTTAGGGCTTTTCACAAATAAAATAGTGCGGTCGATGAGTGTGTTTACTTACAAATTCTCTGTGATTGCCTATGAATGTGAATGCTTCATGTCAAATTGATTTCTTCTAGGTCACTTTCCAATTTTCTCTTAAATTTCTCTGGTCTTCTTTGCTATGCTAAAAAATTGTAGGTGCAAAAATGAGTTTACCCATCGGGCTTTTATAACCTCTTTGTACCCAAAGTTGTCATTAATGCTTACCAACTCATCGGTATATGAAGACTGATTTTGTCGGTAGGGACATTCATAACATCTTTGGTATTTGTGCAAAGCATCGGGGTTTCTAGCAATTTTGGAGACTTCACCGATGATTGTCGGTGAGGTTACGAAGATAGCTTTGTTGATTCAATGTTCACCGCTATCTGTCGATTTACACTTAGCTTGTGTAATGACCAATACATTTTGGTAAGTAGTGCTAACTTTTCTAAGTGTGTTCACTAATACAAATTGTGCCCAATAACTGATGGTTTCTTTTTAATAGTTTACCAAATAACAATATGTTGCATCTTTATTCATGCTAATATTACAATATGAACTACGTGTAATGGAATCGATGTACAATGTAACTTGTCATAATACAGTTCCATACTTGTACAATCTAGTTGGATGTAGTGATGTCATTGAATCCATTAGATGAGGTGTCACTATTTGCATTGCTTGTTCCAGCACCTTCAGTGTTAGTGGCTTTTACCCACATCTTGTTTCTCATTCTCTTGATGTCATCAATGGTATTTCCATTAGGATGTGTACTTGTGTCTGTCAGTCGGTCTTTGCAATCTTTTATCACATGTCCAACCTTATGATAGTGCAAACATGTCATACTCGGATTGGTCCAACCTCTTGACCTTCTAGTCCACTTTCTCATGTAGTTTTCAGAAATATTACCATACCTTCCACATGCTGTGCAATTTACCCATGTGTTATAGTCCCAAACATATGAGTTACCTACTCTGGTTGGTTTGTAGCTTTTATCAGTTTCCTTTGGTGTCCATGCCTTGTTGTTCTTTTTCCAACATTCCTTATGTGTATGCCCATTCATCTTGCATATAGGACAGTACTTGTCCATATAGGTTTTTCTCTTTGGATTTTTCACTTTGGATCTACACTCATGTGCCTTGTGTCCTTTCTTTGACATTTATAACAATTACCAATTAAAGTAGATTATGCTTGAGAAATACCTTTCATTTTTCTTCTGTAGATGTTTGAGGTGTGGCTTGGTTTTCCATAGTGATTACATGATAGCTTCTTGGATCTTGGGGTTGTGAAAGCATTCCTTTGATCTGGTTGATTAGAAGATTCACCATTCTCATTGTACCCTAATCATGTGTAGTTGTTGATTCTTCTCTGTCCATCAAAAAAATCATCCATCCTTTTGTTGCTATCCTCAGCCTTTTTGATTAATTCGTTGTGTTGATTCTGGACTTTGATTTCATGCTTCAATTTTTTTTTCTCTTCTCTTAGCTCAAATATGATCTATATTCTTTCAATGAGTTCTATATTTAATTTGTTTTCTTCTTGACTCATAAGAATTATCTGGTTGGTAACCTCATGGTGATGCTCAGTGAGTCTTAGAATCTCTGATTCTTTCTCTTGTAGCTTCTTTGTAATTTTCCTCCTATCATCAATGTCTAGTGTTCTTTCATTTTCAGCTTTTCTAGCATCATTTATGACATCAATCATTTTCACCATTTGAGTCTCTTGACCAATTTGCAGCATCATGATTTGATCTGTCAAATGTATATTGATCTCTTGAATACTTGTAATTTCTTCAACTGATGCGTCTGAAGCTTTTCTCATTGATGATTCCATTGTTTCAAAGTAATCTATTATTTCCAATTCTTTGTAGTCTTTCTCATTCAGTCTGGTTGCCATAATATTTCTTTCATCAACAAATTTTTTCAGTTTTATTTTTGCCTCCTTATACTTCTCATAGTTTATTTGCATCTGTAACTGCTCAATCTCAATAGTCAAGTACAGTTTGAACTTGTCGATTGCTCTGATCTTTTCTCTCAAGTCTTTAAAATTTTCAAGAGAGAGACTTAGCACTGATACCAATAGTTGGAATTATATTGGAATGATGTACTAAGGGGGGAGGGTTAAATCAGTACCTCTAAAAATTTTCTTGGTTAGCCCATTAACCCTTAATCATCAGTTTGTAAATTATCTTATCTAACTGTTCATCTTTTTTCATGTATATGCAATCATATCATAAGTTCTTTAGTATGTAGCCATAATAGAAACATTCATGAAAATAGATAACACATAACACAAGATATGATATCATAGAAAACTCCTGTTAGGAAGTAAAAAATACGGTGGGGATTGTTACCCACAAGATTTCACTATCTGTAGATAAGAAGGGGTCAGTTAAGTCTTACAATTGGTCACTTCTGATGACCTACCCTGTTAGGAGTATTACAGTGGAGACCTGTTAAGATCTACTTCATTTGAAGCTTTAGAAACACTGTTAAGTGTGCACTCTGTTAAGAGATTTGGAAAGAATGGTTAAGTCCACCTTCTACAAAAGGATTTTAGATGTGATGCACTTTTTAGAATGCAACTACATAAGTCTTTGATCTGATGAAGTATACAATATTTAATTATTGATAACAGATCCAATTAAGCTTCCTATGTATAAGTAATCATCCTTCCATGATTGAATAATACCTTTGTTTTCTCGTCAATAGCCTCTGTGTGTTCTTGACAACTGATATGATCTATTTATGAACTTTGCATGAATTCTACCTTCTGCTCCTTAGATGCTCTTCATGGCTATCAAAAAAAATGAATTCATTACTCACAATTGATTTGAACATCTATTTATACTAGTTTTTGGCTCAATTCTTGATTCACGCTTTGCAAGTTAGCTCTAGATCCAAGGTTTACAACTTGACCTTGATCTTTAGTTAGATATGTTTTAGATCCATTAGGATTCTTTAAAACATTTACATAAAGCTTGCTTGACCCTCAAGTTATGATTTAAAATAAATTAAAACTCTATAAATAGAATTACATTGCTTTATCTGATGTTTAAAACTTAGATCCACTATTTGCGGGTTCTCTAACTAACTGTTGGTTTTCTTGGTCGTCCGTGTTCCTTTCTTGAGCTAGTCATTGGGTATGCCTTTTCTATTCCATCAATTTTGTTCTCAAAAATGTTTCATTGGTAATATTCTCAATGTTATGTCATTGACCCATCAGTGATGTCCTATTCACTTCGTCGGTGCAACACTTGTCAGTGTTCGTCGGTTAATTCCATACTTAGCATTTTCTTGTGACCTTTGTATTCTGTTGGGTATGCTCATTGTTCGCCAGTAATGCTTGTAGTCTGTCGATAATTCTTGTAGTCCACTGGTGATCTCTATAGTCTTCCAGTGATCTCTGTTAATGTTTTTCACTAAGTATACTAATGGAAAAATTAATGTCATCAAAAGTGTCTGGAAAGAACTCCAAATGATTTACATCATAGGCAGAATAACCTAGCACGAGAGGATTCTCTTCATAAGGAGAAGGAAAGAGTAATAGATCATATTCCCCAAGTGGTTATAGAAACATTAGCCTTTCGGGACCAAGCAGAACCCATAAATAGAATGGAGGGAAATAGGGCAGCAACACCTTTCTCATAGTTACAGGAAATGGGAGGCCTTCGAAGGAAACCATAGGATATGCATGAAGGTGTAGATGATAATATACATTTCAAGGATGTAGAAATCCCCCTGATTAGAAACCTAAATAGCTCCTTTGATAGCTCTAGAGATAATGGGGAAGGCTCAGAGGATTGGGATTCAAACTATGCCACCAATGAGGAGGAAGGAGGCCTAAATGACCTAGGCATCTTTGAAACTCAAGGAGTATGTGAAGAAAGAACAGTGGAACAAACCCCATCCCAACTTATGAAACCATGGATTGGAGAGAAGAAATAGAGAGGACATAAGTCCAACAAGGCACAATTATCTATTGCTGGTAGTGCTTCAAATCAAGCCAAGATTACAAGATCAGGAAAAGGCTATGCCTTTTCTCGAGAATTATGAAACTCTTATCTTGGAATGTCAGGGGTTTCAATGTCTCTGACAAATCGCATTTGATCAAAAGATGTTTTGATCAAATGAAACTAGACCTGATCCTGCTTCAGGAAACAAAGATTAAGGAGGACCTTGAATTTTTTGTTAAAAAATTTGGTCGATGGAAATGTGCTATGGTGGAAGCTCAAGGTGCTTTCAGAGGCATAGGATGTCTTTGGAATGAAGCAATAATGGATGTCACCATTCAACAGTCTGAACAAAACTAGTAATGGCTGATGGATCACTCCAAACAACTAAAATGTAGTACCCCAGTTTTCAATATATATGGTCCAAACAATAGAGGACAGAAAAAGAGGCTTTGGGAAATCTTGACAGCAATTCTAAATGAATTGTATGAGGAGATGCTTATTCTAGGAGGTGACCTTAATGCCATCTTAAAACTAGAAGATAAGAAAGGTGGTAGGGGCTGGAGTAATGACAGTCAAAAGGACTTTAGAAACTTTGTTAATGACAATGGACTAATTGAGCTAACCTTTAAAAAGGGGGATTTCACTTGGACTAATAGAAGGGTAGGATTTCTAAACATTGCAGAAGAGCTGGATAGATTTTTTTTGGCAAGGAATTGGGCTGAAGCCTTATGGACATGTGAAGCTAAAATCCTTCCCTTCCCAGGCTCTGATCATTTCCCCATTTGTTTGAGAATACAGGATGAAAGAATTCCTGATAGGTGCCCATTTAAGTTTGAGGTAATGTGGTTTCAAGTTGACGGTTTTCTTGACGTGATTGCAACATGGTGGAAACAAGCACCTTGAAGATCAGGTAATAAGGCCATTCTCTTTTTCAAAAAATTATAATTCATTAAGAAGCAATTAAAAATATGGAATAGAGACACCTTTAGGACCATTTTTTCATAAAATCATAAGGTAGAAGAGGAACTTAACAAGTTAAGTTTAAAAGTGATTGAAGATGGAATGCATGATGAGGACTTTCATGAAGAGATCCTCCTACAAAAGGAGTTAGAGGGCTGGTTAAGAAAGGAGGAAATATACTGTAAAAAAAATCCAAGGAGACCTGGCTCAAAGACGGTGATAAAAATACAACTTTCTTTTATAACTCTGTCAAGATATGAAGAGATAGGAAAAAGATCTGTAGTATTCAAAAAGGCAATGGGGAAATTGTAGATGACATGGAAAGCATCAATAAGGAGGAAGCAGCTTTCTTTCAATAAAAATAGCTTTACAAGGAAAGGAATGTGCAATTAATTGAGGAGGCTCTGACTATTATACCCAATGTAATTTCAGAAGACCTAAATAAAATGTTGATAGGTCCAACCAGAAAGGAGGAGGTTAAATGGGCCTTATTTGGTCTAGGAGGGGACAAAGTCCTGGGGCTAGATGGTTTCCCAACTATTTTTTTCTAGAAATTATGGTGTATTTTAGGGAATGATTTATGGGAATGCATGGAGGGATCAAGAGAGGGGGTTTCATTCTGAAGTATTTCAACACTACCTTTTTTTACCTCATCCCTAAGAGGGACAAACAAGTCACCTATGATGATTTTAGGTCAATTGTTCTCTGCAACACTACTTATAAATTTATTTCTAAGGTAATAGCTAACCGTCTGAAGCTTGTTTTAGAAAAAATAATATCATAAGAGCAAAGTGGATTTTCACCTGGGCGCTCCATCTTTGAAGGGATTATTATTGCACATGAGACTATTCACTCGATCAGGGCTGCCAAAGCTCAAAAAATGATGATTAAATTGGATATAAAAAGAGCTTATGATGAAGTAGAAAGAACTTTTCTAATGAAAGTGTTAAAGGTTTTTGGCTTCTTTGAGAAATGGATGTAGTGGGTTAATGGATGCATTGATAACCCAATGATCTCTATTTTGGTAAATGGTAGCCCACATGGATTTTTCTCTCAAGAGAAAGGAATTAGACAAGGGGACCCCCTGTCCCCCTTTTTGTTTATTATTCTGGTAGAAGTTCTAGGAAGATTGATTATGAAGAGCAAAATCATGGGTAAATGGAAAGGCATTAAAATCACAGAGGGAGTGGAATCATTGACACACTTACAATTTGTCCATGATACTTTTTTGGGAGGAGATGCTACTGAACATGAAGCAAGGGTTATGAAAGAAACTTTAGATATGTATGGGGAAGTTTCTGGACATGACATCAATTGGAAAAATTCAGAGATTTTTTCTTCAATACACCTCAACACACACAAGGTAGAATTTGCAAAATAATGGGAATGAAGAAAGGATAGATGCCTAGCAGATATCTTGGCATCCCCTTTTTTGGAGGATGAAATAAAGCTGATTTACAGAAAGACCTAACAGAAAAATGTCTAAAAAAAATGGATGGATGGAAAGGTAAATGACTTTCATCGGCGGGAAGAATACTAATGTTGCAGATTGTAATATCTGCCATACCTGTCTACTCCATGATGTGTCTAAAGATCCCAAAAAAAAGTGATTAAAGTCATAGAAAAAAAAATGCAAAAATTCTTTTGGAATGGGGCAAATGAGGAGGAGAAGATCCCACTTTTGGCTTGGGAAAAAATATGTAAGCCCAAAGAAAAAGAAGGAGCAGGCATTAGAAATTGGCACTAGATGAATAAAGCTTTAGGAGAAAAACTAATATGGAGCATGTATGCCCATCCAAATCAATACCGGGCTAAGATCCTACAAGGAAAATACTTAGACTCAGGAGAGAATGATAGAATATTAACAATCACAGACCCCCCTAAGGGCTTAGCAATTTGGAACTTTATGTTATCATGTAGACTGATCATCAAAGATCATTTATCATGGTAGATCCAAAATGGAGAAAGAGCAAACTTTTTAATGGATTCTTGGGATGGTCAAAAGGCAATAGTGGATGAGCAAGAGTGTTAGGATTTGAAGGCTTACTTTGTGGAGAAATGCGGGGAGAAATTCAGAGATTATGTAATCCAAAAAGAAGACCAGATAGGGAAATTTTGGGATTGGAAGGATGTGAATCTAGAGGATTTAACAGTCTGGCAAAAATAGAGGATGCAATTAATCTTTGAAAAATGGAAGGTGAAGATGATTAGAAAACATGATATATTATATGGTGTGGCTCTAGCTCGGGGAACTACTAAGTGAAACTAGGATACTTCACTGAAAGAATGGAAGAATTGAAGTTTGAGTCTTAAGATTTATGTTGGCATCAGGATGTGTTACCAAAGGCAGGGGAATTTTCATGGTTAGCTATTAAGGGGAGGATCTTAATAGTAGAAAGAAGGAAAAGTATGGGCTTGGTAGGACCAACATGGTGTGTGTTATGTAAGAAAAATGAAGAAATAGTGGACCACATTTTAGTTCAGTGTAAATTTTATGAAAAGTGTTGGGATTATATGCAAACAAAAATGGGCTGGGAGGGACCTAGAGAGCCCAATGTGAAAGGAATTTTTGATGGTTGGCCAAGACCCCTAACTGTTTCAACTTTATCCAGCATTGCTCTAATCACCCCTACCTTGATTATATGGGAAATTTGGAAGGAGCATAACCAAAGAATTTTCAGAAGCAAAGTTGAACCCATAAAAAGATGACTCTATAGAAGAAGTGATGGGAATGGTTGCTTCAAGAAAGAAAGCCCTCCACATTCCCTTCACACAACAAGATGGTGTAATCCAAAATAGATGGCCAGGAATTAAATTTAAAGCACCCTTTGGAGAAATGGTAGTAAGGATAAACAAGAAAAGTAAAGAGAGTATTGTGTGGGAAAGACCAGAAGAGGGGTGGTGTAAAGAAAATTTTGATGGGGTAGCACAAAACAATCTAGGAAGATCAGTGGCAGACATCATTATAAGGGATGAAAAAGGGGAAACTCTGTCTTATGGAGCAATGAGACTGAAGGATGGAACAAATAATGAAGCTAAGTGCAAGGCAACAATGTTGGTAGTTAAATTAGCGAAGCAAACATGAGTGAAAAAGTTACATTTGGAGGGGGATTCTTTACTTACCATTTAGGCTATAAGAAATATGTCAGTTACTGCTTGGCACCTCCAAAACTACATTGACACTATCAGAGAAGATTTGCAAAGTTTTGAAAATTTTAAAGTATCCCATATCAAACGAGAAGGGAATAAGGAAGCTGATGTCCTATCTAAATGGGCAACATCTATGGAAAAGGTGGAAAATTTAATTTTTGAAAATCTGAGTGCAAAGGACAATAGGATATCATCCCTGTTGAGTCACATTTTAAAAATAAAAAATAAAAATAAAAATAAATGTGGATTAGATGAAAAGCATTTTACGATTGATTATTATATAAGGTGGATTTGGAATTGTATATGTCTGATCATCATTAAATATGGGCGATGATATGCATTAATGATTGGGAATAAATGGCAGCATGTTGAGTGAATGGTTAAGCTAGATTCATGTGAAAAGAATGAAGGTTGGGTGAAGGGACAACACGATGGGATGGGAATTAAAGAGAAAACCTCATGACTTGTTTATTTAAACAGACCTTCTAATATCTTTTTCATATCCTCTTTTCCTTTTCTCTGTGTAATCAATTTGTGCAGGTGCAGTGACTAAGGGTGATGGAGCCGAATTTCACATTCTAGACTAAGAAGAAACAAAAGGGTCTTTACGACCCAGTAGAAGACTTAAGATTGAA
Source organism: Thuja plicata (assembly GCA_018584345.1). NCBI lineage: Eukaryota > Viridiplantae > Streptophyta > Pinopsida > Cupressales > Cupressaceae > Thuja > Thuja plicata. The sequence goes on from MU228454.1 coordinate 290,289, forward strand.
GAAAATGTTTCTCTACCCCACAAAGAATGTGATAACAACAATGCAGAACATGTTGGGGTCACTTTTCAACAATTACAATAGACGATGGAAATTGCAGGTGGACATAGCTGCAATGGTAATGGCGTCGGGTTTAGAAATTGGTGAACACGAGAATCATGTAAAGTGGGTAATGGAGTCTCTGTTTGAGAAGGCATTGCTGGAAGGGATAGAATCCCTACTAGAATGGGAACACCCACGGTGGGCCTTTGATTATAGTGAGATACATGCAGATGAAGTGATGGGCTCTAAGGTGGGAATAATCCCTTTTCTCAATTGGTCGAAAGGTGTGGACAGAAAGACTTACATTATGGAGTGGAAGACAGGTTGGAGACAGCTGAGAATGGCCATTCATGATTCCCATGTTGCAAAACAAAGGGTATTCTTACCCATGGTAATTCCGAGGAGATGCAGGACTGCTCAAGCCCGATGAGCGAGGATTATCAATAACTAAGTTGAAAAATCCACAACCTTTCTGAAAAGAAAAAATGGAATGAAATTTTGTGAGTAATGTTGCAAATTTGATCCTGGAAAATGCATGACGAGGCACTGCAAAGGTAGGGACACGAAGGCCTCTTTTTGAACTCCTCAACAAGCAATCTACAAGATGAAGAAGAAACCAGAGTGGGAGGAACCGATGATGGATATGATAAGCTACTTGATGTTTTTTCCTCTATGTAAAGAGGAATTTTGTTATGTAATGGGGTTGGGTAGTTTATTGGGCTTTCAAGCCATTATCAGGATGGGAAAAGATGAACTATTGTTGAATCTTATAACAGAAGGAATGAAGAAGTCTGTAGATGACTCTATATAATGAATTCTATAACCTTTATCTAAAAATCAATAAAATATAACCTATTATCGATAAAAAAAAAAAATCAACAATAATGATATATGATTATGTATTAGTAATAAATATATAATACCATAAATAATGTTATATTATTATGATATATAATAAATAATTATTAATAAATGATTATATCAATAAACAAATATAACATTCTATATATAATAATAGAATATCATTATCAATATTACTAGTTAAGCCGATAGGCTTTGTGTGGGAGCTTTACTCCTTGAAAATTTATTTTTTGCCTGAAAATTGTCAGCCTCACCGGTTGTCTTTTTTTCTGATTATATTTTTAGATTAATGTTATTTTATTTTATTTTTCCACTTTTATTTCAATTATATAAGTAAAGTTAATCTTTCATTCTATTTTAATGGAAAAAATCAGTTATAAAATAGAAATGTTTTTATTATAAGTTTATATTAAAATAAAATCAAAATTGAATTATAAAATAAAAATGATTATATTATCCTTTCTTAATAAACATATTATTTTATGAGATAAACTAAAATGAGTTTTAACTTTAGACAAAATCAATTATAAAATAGAAAGTTTCTTTTAGTTTTTCACTAATTTAAATGATAAAATTAGATACAATAAACCTTCATTAGCATTCATTCTAATAATAGAAAATTAACTAGGTTTTATACTTTCTTCAACCACGATTTTCTCTAATACTATTGCATTTAGGTATGTACAATTAATTTAATATTTTGCAACAATGAAAACTCTGTATTTTTTTCAAAATTTGAATTTGTAAGTGAAGATATTTTTTTTTGATAGGTAATGGGCCGAAGCCTAGATTAATTATTATTATTATTATTATTATTATTATTATTATTTGTTGAGATTAATTATTATTATGTGTTAAGCTCAAGTAGACTCGAACCCAAGACCTCCCAGATGAGAAGCTCACAACTTACCGTTGTGTTGTAGGCTCTTGCCTTGTAAATGAACATATTTATTATTTATTAAGTTGTTATATTATAGAAATTATTTATTTGAATTATGATTGGTTGAATTCTTTTAGTGTTATAGGACCATTTTATATAAAGTGACATTACAAAGTTTTATTTTTAATTGTAAATTTTCTTTTCCTTTTTACAATATCCATTTAAACTTTTATTTCTAAATAGTGAGTTCTATTTTTTTTTTTAGAAATATCTATACATGCAATTTTTGCATGTTGTTTTCTATGGAGATACAAGGACATTTTCAACAAGGGAATACTTTGTTGATGGTCTACGATGATATTGCAAATTTTGACATTTTCCCTACCCTTTGCTTCATTGTTTTTTACAACGATTTGTTCTTACCTTGCTAGAAATTGTCCCATGCATTGTCTTTGTGCCTCATTGGATTGAGTTGGTTGTTTGGAACCATGGTTTGGTTCAGGGAATAGTTTTCTATTCATTTCCTCTTATTGATAAGGATAATTTCTTATCAAGATATAAATGCTTAAGAATGTTTTTCCAGGTATATTTATGAATTGTTATTATTTACTAATGAATTTGTTATTATAGATGAATATTGTAGGTAGTTTAGTAATTGAAAATTATTAGGCTGCATAATGCTTAAAGGCCTAGATTCATGATTTAAGTTTCCATATTTTCGGGTATTTCAATATAGTTTTATTAAATTTATGTTGGTCCTAATTACTTTGTAAATATTCCTTAAAGGAATAAATTATTAATTATAATTGAGATCTATGAAATTATAAATTAAATTTGCCTAATTAGGTCTTAGTTATAGTTAATTCTTTTAATGTTGTATATTGAATTATTGTCTTTCATTTGTGTTTAATTAATTTCATTCGGAAAGAGTTTTAATAGTATTAATTTCATATTTTATTTAATTAATTTTTACTCATTCCATTTGACTAATTTGATTAATGCTTTACGACTGATATTTACACTTATACTAAATTCATAGATGGTTTTTGCAAGGTTGGTAAAATGACTATAATCTATTTGTATTAGCTGTCATTGAAGCTTTTTGTGGAGCTTGTTATCTCTCAGTCTATATTAGCCAACACAAGTTTCTCATGCCAGTGCAGTATTCATAGGGTACCTCATGACATGGACTGATATTCTTGTTTTGCAGCCATCAGAGCTTTTTGGGGGCCTTTATCTATATGTAATCTTTGTTGAAGTGGATTTTGTAGTAAATTTGGATATCTCCATGTTTAAAATTGGAGATATATTATCATGTATTTAGTTAGTTTTAGAGTTGGTTAGGGATAGTCTGTTAGGTTTTATAGAAGGTTATCTTTCTCTTTTGTTCTCTTATTGTACTTGGGCAGTGATTCTAGGTTTTCTTTCTGGTTCTTTCCCAGAGGAGCCCTTGAACCAGTCATATATGTAATTATAAATAAAATATTAGTGGCTCGCCCACTTTCACTTTAAAAAAAAAAGTTGGAGTTTAGTACATTTTATCTTTAATTAAATAAAAGTTGTTAGATTTTTGTAGTTGGTTTGATTACATTATGAGCTTCTAAAATTTTATAGTATTTTTTTAAATCAACATTTAAAATCACACTTTGTAATATTTTTGTCCTTCCATTTATTCCTCTTTTCAATGATGGATATCAAACTATGATCCTAAATGTTAATTCTAATAACATTGTTTAATTTTACTAAACCTTCCTTATTGACATTCGCTAAGTTAATTCATTTTGATAAAAAAGACTCATATTTCCTTTGAAATTGTTCATATGTCCATTCCCTACAAAGCTATGGTACTCCCAAATATGACATTAGTATTATATAAGTATCTTTTCAGCTATATGGTGCATATTCTTCACTGTGATTGCTTTGTTAAACTATTTTAGCACTACAAAGTTGTTTATAGGGGGTTTGTAGTCTGTGGTTATGCAATATTTAAATTGTTCATTGTCTAGGAAATATTAAAATTGTTTATAAAACAATTACCTTTACAATTAAAAGTAGAACTACAATTACAATTAATGTTACAATATCATTCTTGAATTTTGAACAACTGCAATATCATTCATCTCAAATTACAATTGACTGATCTTAGATAACTATTTCTATTACTATGTGGAACTTATTTTATTTATTTTCCATTATGTGCCAAAGATGAGACACTACTGACATAGAAGGTACTAAATTGATTTGATATTAATTTATGTTGGATAGATGAAGGATTGATTGTACCATTTGGTCAATGCAGAGAAATAGAAGTAGTGCAGAATCAAATCTCCTATCGGCTTATCATTGCACACACAAAAGCATGCGACTGCTAGTTTGTAATTATATCTAATAAATTGATAATGGAATGAAAGAATTTGGGAAACCATTGTTAAAAGACACTTATATATATATATATATATATATATATATATATAGTAAAAATAA
>MU228454.1:294991-319872 GCA_018584345.1 Thuja plicata
ATGAAAATAAAATTAAATATATATGTATGAATAAGTAGGAAGATTATGGATATGATTTAGATAATCTAAATATAGAACATAGGAATCTACCTCTTATCTATTATTAAGGTATATTAGGGTAGGGATTTTGTGGAAGGGAGAGGCAGAGTAATTTTAGGCACATGATGGTTGTCCAAACGCTGGGGTTAAGTCTTAAGAGAGAAAAGTTGTAGTCTATTTCATGCACCCTTGGAATAGTAATTCTTCAACCTTATGATGAAATTAGTAAGGGAAAAGAGAAGGGATTCCTGTGATCTACATGAAGAGACCCTCAGATGTTAAATCTAGACTATGTTTGTTAGTTGATCACTTGAAGGTTTGAATTTCTTTAATATTTATGAATAGTGATGGTTAATATGGAGAAATTGTCTAACATATTTGGTTAGTAAGAATGATTCCCTAATTCACTATCCTAAACTTGCACTAATTTATGAAAAAGGTCAAGTGGAAGGAAAGGGGTCATTGCAAATGATATCAGAGAAAGATCTTATCATCTTGTAGGGTAAATGATAAACACAAAATTATTTTAGTGAATGTAAATGAATCCAAATATATACTTGAGTAATATCAATTAAATTATATCTATGTATATATTAGAAACAAATTATATTATGAATAGACTATAAATAGTGGTCATGATTGCATTGTTTATAATGTATGTCTTATCTCATAATCAATTAGATCGAATGGAGGAAAAAAGTTTGGGTATTGTACTTTACCAGTTCCCCAAGTTAAGTGGGCCACCCCAAGCTATGAAATTGTCATAGTAGGATGTTCCTGGATTTTTTGGGCCAAGAGGTGAGTTTTCATAGTGGGACGCTACACACTCTTGGGCTTAGTTGGGTTGAGTAATTTACAGCCCCCCTCTCAATGCTTTAATACCAAACTAAATCATGGTTACATATGAAAGGAAAATTCAACATATTATGTTTTATAATGAATAAGAAATAATTTCACAATGTGTATACTTTGTGTATGCTTTATTTTTTTCATGCATCAATGTGAATTCTTCGTGTCTTCATGCACCAATGAGTATGCTTTGTGTCTTGATGCATCAATGTGTATGCTATGTGTCTTCATGTGCTATGTGTCTTTCTTTTCCCAATCGTATAGCCACTAGGTTTGAATATTTAAGTGATGGTTCTTAATGGGTGGTTTTGAACATCTATGCTCCAAATATTAAAGTTACTAAAAGAGTCCTTTAGTATTCCTTATCAACTTTAAGACCCAATATTGGTAATGATAGTTGGTTAGTTAGGAGAAATTTCAATACTCCATTGTTTAGCATTAAAAAGAAAGGTCGTGGTCCTTTAGCGGTGGATATTAGTTAACATATTCTTGATTTTAGTAATGTTAAACGTCTGTTAGATATGGATTTTCATGGAGGATCTTTCACTTGGTCCAACATAAGAGTTGGGGAGTCTTAAATTCAAGTTAGACTAGAAAGAGATTTGGTTTCCGCAGGCTGGTTAAATCAGTATGCATGGAGACTTTCAACCTTATCTTGGGTTGGATTGGATCACTTCCCTATTTAATTTTTGGATGATAAGGCCTATGGAAAAAAGAATTTTCCCTTTATATTTGACAAAATGTGGACTTAGAGTCCTGATTTCAAGACCAAGATTAAAGAATAATGGGATATCGATATTTAGGGGATTGTTATGTAATGTGTGGTTAAGAACATAGGTGTTGTTAAGTCAAAATTTAGAGATGGAATTAATCCTCTTTTTGGCCATATATTTTTGAAAAAAGTGAAAGTTAAGAGAGTTTGATAAGATTCAGGCTCAAATTCAATCCCAAGGTGTGCAAGCGAATCTTCTTAATTATGAATTATTGATTTTATCATAATTGCATAATATCATTGCCAAAGAAGAGTAATTATGGAAAAAAGGTCAAGATATATTTGGCTTACAATTGTAGATCAAAATGAAAAGTTCTTTCATATGTCTACTCTTAAAAATAGAGCTACAAATAGAGTCTATTCTATTAAGTTAATGGAAGGGATTATGAGAAGCATGAAGATTTAGTGAAGGATGTGATGGATTTCATCTCTTCACTTTTTTCCCATGACCAAATCTTAAATTGTGAAGGTTATAAGGACCTTCTTAGAGATATTATATCTAAGATTACTCTAAAGATGAATCATTTTCTCTCTAAAATCACTACTGATAAAGAAGTTTTTGAGGTAGTATTTTCCTTTGAATGTAATAAAGCCCTGGTCTTCATGGATTTCCCATGTTCTTTTTCCAAATATATTGGGAGGTGGTGGCTATAGACATTATAAATGTAGAAAATGTGTTCTTTGGATCTAGATATTTATTGAAGGAACAAAATAAAATATTCATTATTTTAAATCCAAAGAAACCAGGTGTTGAGATCATTTATGATTTTTGGGCGATAAGATTTTGCAATTATTTTTAAAAGATTTTTTCTAAGATCCTTCTCGTGTGGTCAAAACCTATTATTCCATCCCTTATTTCTTGCTAGCAAAATGGCTTTATCCTAGGTAGAAAAATTCTTGACTCTATTCTGACTATTAATGAGAATATCCATTTCCTTGTTGCGAATAAGAAGGTGGATTTTTTTCTCAAACTTGATCTCCTCAAGGATTATGACAGAGTGAAGTACAATTTCCTTCTACAACTTTTGGCTTCCTTTTGTTTTGGTGACTCTTTTCTAAAGTCAATCTTGCAGTTTATTTCTACTGCTAAATTTATTGTTATTATTAATGTATCTTCAACTGGATTTTCCCTCTTCCTGCAGGTTGAGATAAGGAGACCCTAATTCAGTCTTTCTATTTATTCTGATAGCTGACACTTTTGGTAGATTTATTCAAAAATAGTTCTTTATTGGGAATTTGAAAAATGTTTGTCCTTCCTCTATTGATCAGATGTGTTCTCATCAATTGTTCATTGATGACACCATTCCAATGGAATAAATTTCTATCACAAAGGCTAATACTCTAAGAAGTGTCATTTGGTTATATGAAGGGGCATCTAGTTAAAGAATCAGGTTTCCAAATATCTCCCTTTTCTTCCTTAACAATCTTGAGAAGAGACAATGAAAGATTGCTCAAATTTTGGGATGTAAGATTGAGGCTCTTCCATCAACTTACCTTGGTCTACCTTTATGTTTTAATTAAATCCCTAATTCCTTTTGGGAAAAGCTAATTGAAAGATTCAAGACTGAACTTGTTGGCTAGAAAGGGAACCTTTTAAGTGAATCTGGTAAGCTTCAATTAACAAAAGCCTCGTTGAAAAATTTTCTTGTGTATGAAATGAGTTTGTTTAATGTGCCAAAGAAATTTGTAACCAAGATGTAGAAGATATAAAGAAATTTTTTGTGGACAAGATAAGAAAGGAAGAACATAATGCATCTAATTATTTGGGACCAAGTCCACCTTTTGAAAAGCTTGGGAGTTCTACCCATTCATAATATAAATGAGTTAAATAAGGCATTACTTTCTAAATAGTTGTGGATATTCTTTAATATTGATAATGAGTGGACTAAGATTGTTCCAAGAAAATATGTGAGGATCTATACTTACATCAAGAGTTTTTAATGGATAAAACACCTATGGGTTTGTCCTCAGCCTTATGGAAATATATTTCAAGTAATAAGGATTTAATTTTAAAGGTAATTAGGTGCTCTCAAGGTTATTGGAGAAAGATATGTTTTTGGGAGGATTGGTGGATAATGTATGCACCCTAAAATGGTCGCCTAGACTGTGGGCCCCATTTATCATTTTTATCAATTTATCAATTCCCTGAATCCATGCTTTGCACCATATTCAATTCAAATCAATTTCCTAGATCAAATTGTAATTAATTCAATTATTTCAATATTTCCTAAGGTTTGATCATTTTTATTTATTTAAAAGATTTAATCTCCCTTTTAATTAAATAAAATTCATCTTATTTAATTAAATTAAAATCCTCCCATTTAATTAAATAAAATTCTTCTAATTTATTTAATTAAAAGAAAACCTCTCTTTTAATTAAATAAATAAAAATCCCCACTTAAAGCTCTTCTTTTGATGAAAAAAGAAATAAATTAAAGAAAAATCCCTTTTTCTTTACATCTTTCTAAGTGGTGGGCTTTTTGCTTTAATGAGCACATGGATCAACCAAGATTTAATCTCCACCATTGATCATTTCTTTTTGCCTCTTAATCTCAACCATTCACTTTCCTATATAAGGAAATCTCTCCTTCTCATTTAGATAATTAAGGTTTTTTTTATGTATTGTTATGCTGCAGGTTTGGAGAGCAATTTTGGAGGAGAATTTGAGCACTTTGGCTTGGATATTGAAACTTTTCTCTTCTTGTTTTCTTCTTCTTGCATCCATGGATATTCATGTAGATTAGATTCATATTAGATTAAATTCATATTTCCTTTCATAGAATAATCATGCATTGTTATCATTTAGATTAATTTCCTCTTATGCATTGTAATCATATAGAATAGTTGTCATTTTCATGCATTGAATTTATCATTTCATGGTGTACTTGCATGGGCACAAACTAGGTCAATATGAGGGCCTCCATTACAAACCTTTGCACTCTATGGCTAGGGAGCTATGAGTCAATATTTGAGGCCTCATTCTTGAGCAATCTTGGATACAATAATTCATAGAAGTGTGACACATTTTTAGCACACAGATAAGAGATACTCTTGATTTAGATCCTTGGCCTACCTAGTTTAAAGATATTTGTATTAGGAGGTTTGGCTGCTAGGTGGAAGATTTTATCAAACATAATTCATGGGTTAACTTTCAATATGTGGATCCAGGACTTGAACCTCTCTAGAACATGCTTTCACTGGTGCACATCGCTAATGTAGCTTCTAGAGATGATTTGGTTTGGAACCTTTCTTTAGATGAGATGTTATATTTTTGGGGCATTTCAAATGCAAATAAAAGACCTTTTTCCTTGGCCTTTCTGGGTGTTGGTCTAGAAGCCTCTGGTTATCCCTAAAATTAACATTTTCTTTTGGCTTCAAGTACAAAATAAGATATTAACTATTGGTAACTTGCGTAAAAGAGGAATGACTATTTGTAATCAATTTTATCTTTGTATTGAAAATTTTGAGAGTGATTTTCACAATTTATTTTGTTGTCCCTATTCTAGGGAAGTTTGGTCCTTCCTCTTGAAGATGTGGTTGTCATCTTTGGTCTTTCCAAATTCTTTTAATAAGTCTTGGATCTAGTGAAAAGATCCAACTTCTAATAATTCTACTTCTCTTCTCTGGTCCCTGATGATGCCTCACATTTCCTAGGGTCTCTAGAAGGAGAGAAATAATCATATATTTAGGGATCTTGTATGCCCTATGAAAGTGGTGGCTATTAAGATCATATTGGCTATAGAGGAGAACTTTGTAGTTTCCTATTAATTTTAAAGGTGATGAATCTCCTCTTAAGCCATCTATAAATAAGAGGGGTATTGATAAAAGGTAGAAGCTACAATGTGATATTTTGATCCCTTTCATGAAATAGAAGAGTCCTAGAGTTGGAGTAGCCTGGTCATCTCCTCCTTTGGAATGGATTAAAATTAATACTGATGGGGTAGCGAAGTAATATCCTAGACTTGTTGATTGTGGTTGAGTGGCACATGCTTAAAATATTAGGTTTTTCATGGTTGTAACCCTCCTCTTGGTTACTCAAAAAAACCATTATATCAAGGCTTATGCAACCTATATTGAAATTAAAATGGTTAAAGAAATGGTGATGAAGAAAATTTGGCTCGATAGTAACTCTCTTAACATCATAAACTTCTTATCCATAAAGGTTCCCCCAAGTTGGACCATTAAAACTAGTTTTAAAGATTGCAAGAATATTCTTGATATGTTTGAGGAGTTTGAAATATCCCATATTTTTGCTAGAATAACTGAGGGGGGGGAGGGGGGGTTGAATGAATGGCCTAAAAAATATTCCAATTAATCAACCCAAAAACTTAATACCACAATATTAAGCCTCTGGTTATCTTTAGTCCTATAAGATTAATGCCTCCAAATATATTTGTCAAATTACTACTACTCGGAATGCTTTGTTAAACTTTTTTGTGTATGTTTACCGAATAGAAGTCTCTCAATTTATCGAATGATAGTAAATTGTCTAGAGTTTACTGTTCAATCTAGATTAGTAATATGTAATGCAAAACACTGAAGTAATGACTCATAAAAACATTGACACATGGATTTTTAACATGGAAACCCTCTTAAGGGAAAACCCACTTGGGACCGGTAACCTAAAATTTTCACTCTTCAAAAGTGAGCTCAGTGAAGAGCCAACCCTGTTAAAGGTTACAAACACACTGTTAGGTGTGACCTTGTTACATGATTTAATAGAATAGTTTGTCACTAGATATCTGGTATCTCTATACTACCTTCCTTGAACAAACACTCACTTGGCCTATAAATAGGTATCTGGTATCTCATGCTATCTTCATGACAAAACGTTTTGATACTCCTTAGGATTTATCTCAAGTAGAAAAGGATCTTGAAATCCTACTCGGTCAAGAGACTTTTGTGAATCAATGGTTAAACTGAAATAGTATAATCTATTCACATATACAACTTATACTTGCATATTTTTAGATCTATTGTAATCTCATAAAACTATCTGATAAATATATCATTTCAATACCTTTGCTCCATTTTTTTTCTTCTTGGTGGTGCTATGCTCTATTGCTCGGTGTCCACATAACTCTTTTTCTCTTCCTTAGCTGGATTGATAAGGACTATATGAATTTGTTCTTCATCAGTTTCTCTTTAGCATCCTCTTTCTCTATTCACTCCCCTTAATCCATTAATGAATTAAGTTGTCTCTTTTATAAACATGATATTACCATTTCTAGATGTTCTTGATCTTCTTGATCTTTGCATGATCCACAGTACTCACCAATTATATTTAAAGAAAAAACTCATGTTTTATCTCATAGAGATCTTCTTGCCAACTAGCATAAAGAAGCTTTAAATCCTTCACTTATCTCTAGCTTTATCTTGTCGATGAAAACAATGATAATAACTAGTTAAGTTCTTCTTTAGCTTTGACAGCTAAGTCTTTTTTCATTTTGTGAACTCTAGTTCCTTTTGGTGTTTACTCTTGTTGGTTTCAGTCATCACTTTAGTTCACCTCAGCTTCTCCATCAGGTTTTTTTGTCCTTTGGGTTTGTCTGCCCATAGGGTTGTCTATCCTTTGGGCTTGTCTGTCTATCAGGTTGCACTTTGATTCTGGCCATTGATCATTCTTGTGATTCTTCTTGTTGGTTTCTTTTCTTGGGCATCACTATGACTTGACTTTCAGTGATATCTTTCCATCAGTTTCCACTGACCGTCGGTGTTTGTAGTCACATAGTGAATGCTTGTCTTTTGTGCATTACAAAAAGAATAATCTTTATCTTTCTGATTCTCTGAAGTCTTTGACACTTTGAATATAACCAATAAAATTATATCAAGTTGACATCAATGACAATACAATCCATTTAACTGATTTAATCAATTAGCCTGATTTGATGGCTTGTATGATCTTTCTCCATTTTGGTGATCAACTTAACATATTCAAACATTCAATTAGTTATACATCATCAATCTCTCCCTTTGTCATTTATGGAAACACACTACATTATCACACTATATTACTACTAATACAATATGAAATGTTTGGCTCTCAGTAAGCTCTCATAGTTTAGATTCAATTCTTGCAGAGTGTATTCTTCAAAATTCAATCCCTTTATTGGATAGATGTAGCATCTTTGGTCTCTATTTCTAATGTTGTCTGGTCCTCTCCTTGATAATCTCTTTTTCCTTTGACAGAAATTTCTCATTTTATATGTACTCTCTCCCTTTGTTTGCTTCTCTCCCTTTGATGGATATTTCATATGTAATCAATCTCTCCATTTTTGCTTAGGATAATGATTGACTCTTTATGGATAGTGGATAATCTCTCCCTTTTGATTATGAGATATTCTCTCCCTTTGACAATATTTCCAATCAACTCTTCCTTTAGAAAATTTGTCCAAACAATTCTTCCATGTCATCTTCATAATATATTCCTTGAATTTCCTTATCCATCTACAATACATTGACTATGGTTTTCAGTGTAGATTTGTACCTTGATGTGTACAGATGTATCTTTTGTTGTTCTTATTCTTTTTTACATCAACATGAGTGATCTTCTAGTCTATGCATAGGCTGATGCAACTTCCTAGTCAACTTACTGATGGATAGACAAGGGTTGAACCCCTAGTCTCTTTCTCAAGTACTCAAATGTATCTTTTTGTAATGGCTTGGTGAATATATTAGCTAGTTATTCCTTTGATTGAACATACTGTAGTATCACTTCTTTTTCTTGCACTTGTTCTCTTACGTAATAATACTTGATTGCTATATGCTTAGTTTTAGCATGCATGAATGGATTCTTTGATATGTTTATTGCACTAGTATTATCACAATATATAATAACTGGTTCAAGGATTTTCATATTCATACCTTCTGACAACTATTTGATCCATGCAATATTTGAGAAGTTTGCAGTATCAGCCACATATTCTACTTCTACAATAGATTGTGAGATGCATCCTTGCACCCATGAAGAATGCTCCTCCAGTTGTGCTCTTTTAGTCATCAATGTTTCCAGCCTAATCAACATCGGTATAGACTTGTAGCTCAAGTTTTCCTTCTCTTTTTTACCACAAGCCCTAGTCCTCAATGTTCTTTAGATATCTCAGAATTCTTTTGACAATAGTCATGTGTGATTCTTTGGGATTAGCAAAGAATCTTGCAACTATTCCAACAACATGTGCAATATCTAGTCTAGTATGAACAACATACATTAGTTTACCAATCATTGATCTATACAAAGTTTGATTTACCTCATTTGATTTGTCTTCTTTTGTGAGCTTACATCCTATAGCTATAGGTGTTTCGACTGGTTTGGAATCTTCCATCTTGAATATCTTCAATACCTCCTTAATGTATTTGGATTGAGTGATATATATCCTCGTTTCTTGTTGAAGAATCTGAAGACCAAGAAAGAATTTGATCTCCCCAAACATAGCCATTTCAAACTCTTTACTCATTTTATTAGAAAATTATTGACATAACATTTCATTTCCCCCAAAAATGATATCATCAACAAATATTTCAGAAATCAAAATATTACCTTCGGTATCCTCTTTTAAGTATACATTGTTATTTTCACTTGTTCTTACAAATTCAATGCTAATGAGATATGAGTGAAGTCTTTCATACCAGGCTCTTGGTGCTTTCTTTAATCCATACAAGGCTTTATGTAATCTACATACCATGTTTCTCTTGTCTGGATTGACAAACCCTTTTGGTTGTTCAATGTATACCTGTTCCTCTAGTATTCCATTTCGGAATGTAGGTTTGACATCCATCTGGTATACTTTGAATCCTTTGAATGCAGCATAAGCAAGTAAGATTCTAAATCCTTCTAGTCTAGAAATGGGTGCAAAGCTTTCACCATAGTCAATACCTTCTTCTTGTGCATACCCCTTGCATACTAATCTTGCTTTGTTTCTAGTGACTTCTCCATTCTCATTCAACTTCTTTTTGAATATCCATTTGGTACCTATGACATTCTAGTCACCTGGTCTTGGTACTAGTATCGATGTGTTTTTCTTCTCTATCTGTTCTATTTCTTCATTCATAGCACTTATCCATTCTTCATTTTCTAGGGCAGTGTTAACAGATTTAGGCTCAAAATCACAAATTAAACATCTGGTGTTTAGTGACTTACTTCTTGTTCTTGTTCTAGCCTTATTGTCTCCTATGATATGATTTTGTGGATGATTTCTTCTGACATACTTGGAAAGGTTCAGTTCAGGTCTGTGTCCATGATTTTGATCATGATCTTGACCTTCATTCTGATCTCCATCACTCGGAACATCATCTTGAGGATTTTCCTAATTTTCAGTAATCACTACCTGATGCTTGGGTGCAATGTTCTGCTGTTTGGAAGTGATACTCTGGTTCTCGAGTAGAGTGTTGGGTTCTTCATTGTAGGCAAACTTATTGTAGTCCTTTGGCTCTTTTCTACTTTCCTTATCATTCTTTTTACAAATTCATCTATTTTTACATTTTCACTTTCAATGATTTTGTTAGATGACTTGATAAGACACTTATAAGTCTTGTTTTTGGTTGAATACCCTAGAAGGATACCTTCATCACTTTTGGAGTCAATTTTTCCATTTCTATCATCCTTCAAAATATAACATTAACTGCCAAATATTTTGAAGTAACTTACATTGGGTGTATGACCATACCATAGCTCATAGGGTGTCTTCTTTGTGTCCTTCAATTGTACTCTTTTCAATGTGTAGATAGTAGTACTGACAACTTCTCTCTAGAAATTTTGAGTGATGCTCTTCTCAATCATCAGTGTTCTTAGACAATCAATAATGGATTTGTTTCTCCTCTTAGCAATCCCATTTTGTTGTGGTGTTCTTGGTGTAGAAACCCATCTTTTAATTCCATGCTCATTGCAATAGTTAGTGAACTCATCTGAAGTAAATTCCCCTCCTCTATCTGACCTTAATAATTTGAATTTCGTATCACTTTGTTTTTCTACCATAGCCTTATACCATTTAAAAATCTTGAATTCTTCTGATTTATATTTTAAAAACATAATTGTCATCATTCTAGAATAATCATCTATAAAGAGACTAAAATACCTATCTCCATAGTATCTCTTTGGTCTCATGGGTCCACATAAATTAGTATGGACTAATTCTAGAATTGTATAAGATGTATGGGCTTTACTCTTGAAACTAGACTTTGTCATCTTACCTTTTTGACAATTCTTACACATGATATGATCGGGATTAGACATTCTTGGTAAGCCTCTTACATTCCTTTTATTTCTATTCTTTATCATGTTGTCAAAATTCACATGACACAATCTTTTGTGCCACAACCATATGTCTTCATTTCTAGCCATTAAACAAGTGGTGTTAGTGTCATCAAGATAGAAAAGGTTACCTTTTGTCTATTCACCAGTTCCAATCAACCTTCCTGATTCATTGAAGATCTTTGCCTTTTTGTTTTCAAATGATACTCGGTGACCTATGTTATTCAACTGAGAAACACTCAAAAGATTATAATTCAATCCTTTGACCTATTAAGCATTTTGACATTTGATCACGTTATTTAGCATTATAGTTCCTTTACCTTCAACTACACAAGGTGTGTCATTAAACATTCTTACTGATCCACCATTATAGTATTCAAATGTTTCAAACTATTGTTTATCACTGGTCATGTGGTGAGTGCAACCACTATCTATGATCCAAACATCATTCTTAACAACCTTATATATGAGTGCACTTTCATACCTTTCTTCTTGTTTGTCCAAGTCACCCTTCATGGATACAACTACCATCTCAATGTCTTCATCAGATTCGGTGTCAGTATCCTTGACTCTTTTTTCTGCTAGGTAATAAGATTTCTTACCTTTGTCCTTGTAGTCTCAGGTATCTCTTCGATCAGATTATCAATTTCATTGGTAATCTATGTTATCTCCTTTATCAAACTTCTTCTCATAAGATCTTGTTAGAATGAATTTAGAATACCTGAGAGGGGGGTGAATTAGTTATCCTCAGGTCTAGATGTGCCCATTTAAACTTTATACCAATTTGAACAACTTATATCTACTCGACAACAATAACACAAATCAACAACATACATATGCATATTACTATTCAGATGTAATTAGCTTGTAGAAACTTAATAGTAAAACACAACATAAACATTCACAGAAGTTGACACTAGTATTTAACATGGAAACCCAATATGGGAAAAACCACCAATAACATGCTATCAAGTTTTCAGTCTTTTGAAGTGAGCTCTGTTAGGAGCCAACCCTGTTAAAGGTTATAAAACACATTGCTAAATGTGACCTGGTTAAAGGATTTAATCACCCTGTCAGGAGTGGCCTTGTTAGAGGACATAGAATATTCCACCTGAATGTCACCTTGCTTAAAGGATTTATACAATGACTGTTAGGTCAACCTGGTTAAAGGATTTTGACTGATGCAATGGTTAGAAAGTAATCAGCATGTGTGATCTGATACATACAACTTACTTTGCAAATCCAGATCCAGTTTAGCTCTAATGCTCATTCACTAAGTGGCCTCCATTCTCATTTCAATCTTTAGATCTGGTTGGAAATTCATCAAGCAATCACTCTCACAACTCTCTGCCTCTTTGCTCAACCTTCTCTTCTAGATCATGCCAATCAGTCAATTAACTATGCAATCCTCGTGCATCCACTTTCTACTCTACATTTAAGAATAACCCCTTGAGGTTATCTTATACCTCTTCATCTAGGTCAAATAAATCTTTTGCCACTTAATCAAGATCATAGATCTTAGGTTAGGTTAGATCGAATAGATCTTTCCATCTTTACATTTCATTTACTTCTCCAAAGCAATCACAAATTAAATCTTTGATCCATGCATTAATTATAGTTACCTGTGCATTTAAATAGTGTGGACCAATCGTGCTTATCCTTATTTAACTTTACATATCCCAATAAAATCAATTATGTCGGCCAGAGATCTCAAATCTCAACAATTACCAAAATACTGCTGCTTAGCCAACATAGTGTTCTTCCTCTCGAACACCACTGGTTTCCTTGACAATTTATTGGTGCTCAGTCATTACAAACTTTGCTCAGCATCAACTATTATCAGTAAACTGTCATCAAAAGATAAACAACACATTACTTTGCCAACACGCCAAATGATCAAGTACCCTTGTGATTTCCCATAACTCAACCTTTTCACTTGGTCTTCTTGTTATCCTTGTCTCCAAATATTCTTCAACAATCAATAGATACGGTACTAAAAAAGATAGCAATAGGCTCAGCAGTTAAGGTTTGACATCAATGAAAAAAAAAAATTTGTTTCCATTGTAAATTTCCAAAAATCTCCCTCTTTGGCATTGATGGCAACACTAAACATTAAAACAATAATTTTCAACTATAGTTACCATACAATCCAAAAATTCTTCCTGTGTTCCTTGATATGAACAAATCTTCATTAATCTCTTTAGCTTCATTATGATTCTCATCTTGTAAAACTTTTCTCCCTCTGTGTCTGTGATCACACTGAAATCTTTCTGTTTCTATTCATTTGTAGACTCCCTCTTTCATTAATCTCGTCCTCTTAATCTCTTTTAGTAAACTCTCTCTTAATCTCAGTAAACTTCTCCCTCTTTGACAACAATTCCAAAGACATTGACATCTTCATCATGCAGATTCTTCTATTATAAACTCTGTATCATGTTATTCTTGTCATCTTGCTTATGATTGATCCTCTTCTCTATCTTTGTCTATCTTTTACATCTTTAGGTAGCATCCTAAAGTGTGACTACCTGTGCATCAATGTGTCAAATATTCTGAACATAACATTCGGTGCAACAGTTCTATTCTAAACTAATTAGCCTTAGTTAGGGGAATCACCCCTAATTTACCTCATAGATACTCATGAGCATCCTTGGGTAGTTCCTTTGTAAATATGTTTGCTAATTACTCCTTAGTATTCACATATTTTCGTCTCCGTTCTTCTGAACTAGCTCCCTCAAGTAATGATACTTGATAGCTATATGCTTTGTCTTAGAGTTCATTACAGGATTCTTAGAAATATTAATGGCACTCATGTTATCACAATCTATGACAACTGGTTCTGTGATCTCCTCTTTCATACCTTTCAGTGGTATCTTCAACCACACAATATTAGAACAATTAACTGTTGCTACCACATACTCGGCTTTAGCTATAGATTGTGAGGTACAATTTTGTTTCTTGCTTGTCCATGAAACTAATTTCTTTCCTAAAATAAATTCTCCTCCTATGGTTCTTTTTCTATCATCCACATCTCCAGCCCAATCAGAATCAGTATAGACTTTGAGTTCAAACTTATCATTCTTTTTGTAATACAGACCATATTCATCTATTCCTTTCAAATATCTCAGAATTATTTTTACTACCATCATATGGGTTTCCTTGGGATTGGCATAAAATATTGCAACAATACCAATAGCTAGTGCAATATTAGGTCTGATGTGTACAACATATTGCAACTTTCAAATAATTGACCTGTAAAGGGTTTGATTTACTTATTTTGTATCATCTTTTTTTGTTAACTTCTGTCTAGTAGCCATGCGTGTACTCACTAGTTTTGAATCTTCCATTCCAAAAGTTGTTAGTATCTGCTTGAGATATTTTGATTGAGTAATATAGATACCATTCTTCATCTATTATATTTGTAAGCCAAAAAAAAATATTTATCTCACCAGACATAGACATCTCAAATTCAGTTTGCATCTCCTTTTCAAATGATTGGCATAACACATCTTGTCCACTAAATATAATGTCATCAACAAAAATTTCAGCTAATAAAGTACCTTTACTTTTATCTGTCTTCAAATATAGATTTTTGTTGTCATTGGTTCTAGCAAATCCAACCTTCATCAGATAATTATGCAATCTCTCATACCATGCTCTTGGTGCTTGCTTCAATCCATATAGTGCCTTGTGTAATCTGCAAACCATGTTCCTCTTATTTGGGTCAACAAATCCATCAGCTTGTTCAATGTAAACTTCTTCTTCTAATATTCCATTTAGAAATGTTGACTTTACATCCATTTGATAAACTTTAAAACCTTTGTAGGCTGCATATGCAACTAAGGTTCTTACTCCTTCCAATCTTGCAACTGGGGTGAATGTTTCTCTATAATCAATTCCTTCCTCTTGAGCATAACCCTTGCATACTAGTCTAGCTTTCTTTATAGTTACCTCTCCATGTTCATTTAGCTTATTTCAAGATACCCACTTATTACCAATTACATTCTTGTCATTCAGCCTGGGTACAAGTGTCCAAGTATTGTTCTTCTTAATCTGTTCAATTTCTTTATTCATGACTTGTATCTAGTCTTCATTGTCTAAGGCATCTTTTACTATTTTGGGCTCAAAATCACATAATAAGCATGTATCTTCTCTCAACTTACTTCTTGTCATAACTGCAAAATCCTTTGATCCTATGATTTGATCAAATTTATGGTGCCTCCTTACATACTTTGCTAGAGTAGGTTCTTTTTCTTCTTCAGATTGATCATTCATGTTCAATTCACGTTGATTCGGTGTCTCGACATCTCCATTAGATAGCTCAGCAATTACCTCCTATTGCTCGACAATCTCATTCTGTGATTCGGCAGGTGCTATCTGTTGCTCAGCAACTTCATTCTCAGTTTCACATAATTCATTAGAATCTTCCTCATCCAGATAGACAAATGACTTGTAACTTTCAGGTTCTTGTGTTATTTAAGCTTCATTTCTTTCTACATATTCATCAATTCTAACATTTGCATTTTCCACAATTGTATTATTATTAGAATTCAAACACTTGTATGCTTTTCTTTTAGTTAAGTAACCAAGAAATATGCCTTCCTCACCTTTAGCATCAAGTTTGCCATTTCTATTATCCTTTAGTATGAAACATTTGCTTCCAAAAACTTTGAAATATCTTACATTAGGTGCATATCCATACCATATCTCATAATGTGTAGCATTAGTACCTTTCTTGACTTGTACTCTGTTCAGGGTATAGACTTCTATACTCACGGCTTCTCTCCAATATTTTTGTGCAACATTTTTTCCATCATTAGTGTTCTGGCACAATCCATGATAGATATATTTCTTTTTTCAACAATATCATTATGTGGTGGTGTCCTAGGTGCAGACATCTGTCTTTTTATCCCTCAGTCATTACAAAACCTGTTAAACTCATTAGAAATAAACTCGCCTCCTCTGTCAAATCTTAAAATTTTTAGACTTTTACTTGTCTCCTTTTAAACTTTTGCCAAGTACCACTTAAATAACTGGAATGCATCAGATTTTTCTTTAAGAAACATAACAGTGATCATTCTTGAGTAATCATCAACAAATAGAATGAAATATCTATCTCCACAGTAACTTTTCTCTCCAATGGGTCCACAAAGGTCAGTATGAACTAATTCCAGATTGCTCTCAGGAGTATGAGTTTTTCTCTTGAAACTAGATTTAGTCATTTTTCCTAATTGACATTGCTTACACATTGCATTTTCAGGTTTCTTTAACTTAGGCAGCCCTCTAACCTTTTTCAATTTCCTTATGCTTACCAAGTTATCAAAGTTGACATGATACAACCTTTTATGCCATAACCAAACATCATTATATTGTGCAAACAAGCATGTCTCATTAGTTAAATCTAGATAGAACAAGTTACCTTTAGTCTACTCACCACTTCCAACTAGCTCTCCATTGACATCATAGATCTTTTCTTTCATGTGATGGAATTCAACTCTGTAACCAGAAGTATTCAGCTGTGCAACACTCAATAAATTATAGTTAACATCATCAACCCAATATACATTGTCACATCTGATTTTGTCAGTCAATTTAATTGATCCTTTCCCTTTAACAAGACATGGTGCATCATTACCAAACTTAACATAACCATCTTTACACTGATCTAAGGTTTCAAATTTATCTTTATCACCAGTCATGTGATGTGAACAACCACTGTCAATAATCCAATGGTCACCTTTACTCATATAAGAAATTAGTGCAGTTTTCTCATCACCATCAGAATCATCTTTCATAGCCACATACACAACTTCTATATCATTTTCATCAGAATTATCAGATTCACTGTAAGAAGCTTCTTTAGCTATATAACAAGATTTCTTACCTTTGTCTTTGTAATCCTTATACTTACTGAAGTCTCAGTCATCCTTTCTGTCTTTGTACTTACTATCTCTTATTTCATCTTTGTCATTCTTGTCAGGACATCTTGCAGCAATATGACCAACTTTGTTACATGAAAAACAAATTATAGGAAGTTTACCTTTGAATTTTACTTTTCCTCTAGATAGTCATTTTTCCATAAGTGCTTCAAGTTCTTCCAGATCATCATCTGTAGTGTCATTTTCACTGTTCACACATTTCTTTCCTTTCTTTGATTTGTTAAGGACCATATGGGATTTTAATGAAAATTAAATAGCTTGTGGAGTGTATTTATCAAAATTTGACATCTCAAATGTAGTAATTCTACCTACCAGACCTTCTAAAGTCAAATTATTATTAGGAGTACATCTCACCCCTTTAATTAGAGAGACTCTAATAGAATATACAGGAAAATTTTTTCTTAGTAGCTTGCTCATAATGGTGTTATCATGAATGGTTCCCTTAGCTCCTCTAATAGAATTTACAACTTCCTTTATCCTACCATAATATTGAACTATATTTTCTCCTTCTTGCATTTTCATTTCATCAAACTTACCTCTTAAACTTTTAGATTTGGCTCTCAGAACATTTGTATCCCCTTCATAGATGGTTGCTAGGGCATCCCACATCTGCTTTGCATTTGTGCAGTTTAGATAGTTTAGAGATGATGCAATCTCCAACATTGCTTGATTGTGCTCCTTCTTTTCTCTTAACTGTGCAGCTGTGGCAGGTGTAGTGGGGGCTACATAATCATGTTCAACATAGTGCTTCATAGAATCACCAATACCAGCCAGATGCAATTTCATCAAACTTTGCCATGCAGGGAAATTATCTTTGTTCAATTTTGGTACCTTATTTTTATACATCTTGATCTTTTCCTCCAAGTACCTTCAAACTATTTTCAAGAGACCAAAGCTCTGATACCAATTGTTAGAATGAATTTAGAATAACTAAGAGGGGGGTGAATCAGTTATCCTCAGGTCTAGATGTTCCCCTTTAAACTTTATACCAATTTGAACAACTTAGATCTGCTCGGCAGCAATAATATAAATCAATAACATACATATGTAGTTTACTGTTCAGATGTAATCAACTTGTAGAAACTTAAAAGTAAGACACAACATAAACATTCACACAAGTTGACACTAGTATTTAATGTGGAAACCCAATGTGGGAAAAACCACCAATAACATGCTATCAAGTTTTCACTCTTTTGAAGTGAGCTCTGTTAGGAGCCAACCCTATTAAAGGTTACAAAACACATTGCTAAATATGACCTGGTTAAAGGATTTAATCACCCTGTCAGGAGTGGCCTTGTTAGAGGACTTAGAATATTCCACCTGAATGTCACCTTTCTTAAAGGATTTATACAATGACTGTTAGGTCAACCTAGTTAAAGGATTTTGACTGATACAATGGTTAGAAAGTAATTAGCAGGTGTGATCTGATACAAACAACTTACTTTGCAAATCTAGATCCAATTCAGCTCTAATGTTAATTAACTAAGTGGCCTCTATTCTCATTTCAATCTTCAGATCTTCTTGGAAATCCATCAAGCAATCACTCTTGCAACTCTCTGCTTCTCTGCTAAGCCTTCTTTGCTAGATCATGCCAATAAGTCAATTAACTATGCAATCCTCTTGCTTCCAGTTTCTACTCTACATTCAAGAATAATCCCTTGAGGTTATCTTATACCTCTTCATCTAGGTCAAATAAATATTTTTCCACTTAATCAAGATCATAGATCTTAGGTTAGGTAAGATCCAATAGATCTTTCCATCTTTACATTTACTTTACTTCTCCAAAGCAATCAAAAATTAAATCTTTGATTCATGCATTAATTACAGTTACCCGTGCATTTAAATAGTGTGGACCAATCATGCTTATCCTTAATTAACTTTACATATCGCAATAAAATCAATTATGTCGGCCAGAGATCTCAAATCTCAACAATTACCAAAATATTGTTGCTTGGCCAACAAAGTGTTCTTTCGCTCGGTCATCACTGGTTTCCTCAGCAATTTACTAGCGCTCGGCCATTACTAACTTTTCTCGACATAAACTATTCTCAGTAAACTGTCATTGAATGATAAACAACACATTACTTTGCCAACATACCAAATGATCAAGTACCCTTGTGATTTCCCATAACTCAACCATTTCACTTGGTCTTCTTGTTATCTTTGTCTCCAATTCTTCTTCAACAATCAATAGATATGGTACTCAAACAGATAGAAATAGTCTCACTAGTTGAGGTTTGACATCGATGATAAAACAACAATTGTTTCCATTGTAACTTTCCAAAAGATCTGTCATTACTTCTATCATCTTTTGTGCTGTTAGGACATCTTGCTGCAAAGTGTCCAACCTCTTTAAAATTAAAACATACAAGTGGTAATTTACCTTTGTACCTACCTTTGCCTCTCTGCAATCTTCTAGCCATTATTGCCTCAATCTCATCAAGTCCCTCATCATCAGTATCACTTTCACTATCATTTCTAATAGTGTGTCTATGACTTGATTTACTTATTTTTAAAGAAGATTTGAATGCAGACTGTATAGATGGTAAAACACTATTCTCAAATGAAATCAGTCTACCAATCCAACTATCTAGAGTAATATTGTTGTTTTCTATTTCTCTCATTTCTTGTATAGAAGATACTCTAATAGAATAGACATGCAATAAGGTTCTTAGGATTTTACTTACCAAAGTCTCTTCTTCAAGTACACCTCCAATTCCTCGGATGACATTGATTACCTCTTTAATTTTGCAGCTATACTGAGTGATATTTTCTCCTTCTTTCATCCTTAGGTCATCAAACCTCCCTCTTAGGATTTTTGCCTTGGCTCTTAGTACATTAGAAACTCCTCCATGTACCAGCTTCAATTTATCCCATATTTTCTTAGAAGTGGTGCAGGTTTTGACATCTTCAAACTCAACATCAGAGAGTAAAGAGGAAAGCTCTATCATCATGCAATTGTGCTCATGATTTTCTCTCAATTTCTCAAGGGTGTGAGGTCCTATAGCCAACACATATTTAGTATCTAGATATTGAGTAACATCATTTCCAATACCTAATAGGTGGGGTCTTATTATGCTTTGCCATGATGCAAAGTTTCCTTTGTTCAACTTGGGCACATCTCGTCTATTCATCTTGTGATCTTTTTCTCGAGTTGTTAAACTCCCTTTCTAAACACACAAGCTCTGATACCAATTGCTGGAATAACTAAGAGGAGGGGGGGTGAATTAGTGGCCTAAAAAATATTCCAATTAAAAAACCAAAAAACTTAATACCATAATGTTAAGCCTCTGGTTATCTTTAGTCCTATAAGATGAATGCCTCAAAATATATTTATCAAATTACTACTGCTCGGAATGCTTTGTTAAACCTTTTTCTGTATGTTTACCGAATAACAGTCTTTCAATTTACCAAATGATAGTAAATTATCCAAATTAGTAATATGAAATGAAAAACACTATACAATGACTCATAAACACATTGACACATGGTTTTTTAAAGTGGAAACCTTGTTAAGGGAAAAACCACTTGGGACCGGTAACCCAAAATTTTAACTCTTCTGAAGCGAGCTCGGTGAGGAGCCAACCTTGTTAAAGGTTACAAACACACTGTTAGGTGTGACCTTGTTAGAGGATTTAATAGAATAGTTTGTCACTAGATATCTAGCATCTCTATGCTACCTTCCTTGAACAAACACTCACTTGGCCTGTCAATAGGTATTTGGCTTCTCATGCTATCTTCATGACCAAAAATTTTGATACTCCTTAAGATGTATCTCAATTAGAAAAGTATTTTTAAATCTTACTCAGTTAAGAGAATTTCTGAATCAATGGTTAAACTGAAATAGTATGATCTATTCACATATACAATTTATACTTGCATATTTTTAGATCTATTATAATCTCATAAAACTATCTGATCAATATATCATTTCAATACCTTTGCTCCACTTTTGTTCTACTAGGTGATGCTATGCTCTATTGCTCGGTGTCCGTAAAACTCTTTTTCTTTTCCTTAGCTTGATTGATCAGGAATGTATGAAGTTGTTCTTCATCATTTTCTCTTTAGTATCCTCTTTCTCTATTCACTCCCCTTAATCCATTAATGAATTAATTTGTCTCTTTTATAGACATGATATCACCATTTCTAGGTGTTCTTGATCTTATTGATCTTGGTGTGATCCAAAATTCTTTCCAATTATATTTATAGAAATTTTTTTTATTTTATCTTGTAGAGATCTTCTTTCCAACTGGCATAAAGAAGCTTTAAATCCTTCACTTATCTCTAGCTTTATATTGTCGATGAAAACAATGATAACAACTAGTTAAGTCCTTTAGCTCTGCCAGCTAAGTCTTTTTGTCATTTTGTGAACTTTAGTTCTTTTCGGTGTTTACTCTTAGTGGAGTCAGTCATCACTTCAGTTCACCTCGACTTCTCCATTGGGGTTGTCTATCCTTTCAGCTTGTCTGTCCATTGGGTTGTTTATCCTTCGGGCTTGGCTGTCCATTAAGTTGCACTTTGATTCTGGTCGTCGGTCATGCTTGTGATTATGCTTGTCGCTAATGCTCATTGGTTTCTTTTCTTGGGCATCACTGTGACTTGAATTTCAGTGATCTCTTTCCCTTGGGTTCCACTGACCATCAGTGTTTGTAGTCACATAGTGAATGCTTGTCTTTTGTGCATTACAGAAAGATTAATCTTTATCTTTTTGATTCACTGAAGTCTTTGACACTTTGAATATAACTGATCATATTATATCAAGTTGACATCAATGATAATACAATCCATTTAACTGATTTAATCAATTAGACTGATTTGATGGCTTGTATGATCTTTCTGCATTTTGGTGATCAACATAACATCTTCAAACATTCAATCAGTTATATATCAGTAGTTTTTCACAGCAGAAAGTATGTGGCAGATGTACTGGCCAATATTAGTGTTATGGATCAACAAAGGATTAACTAGGATATTAATGACTATATCTCAATTGATATTCAAATTCTTATATGTAATGATGCCGAGAAATTTTAATATATGCTCTGTCTTCGAAAGGATGTTTTGTTGCATGCAAACTAGTGTCCTTTCCAGTATTACATTGTTTGTTTTCTTTGGTTGCCTTGGTTTCCTATTTATTAATACTTGTTATTGTAATAAAACTACTGATTGCACTTCAATGAGGTGCAATGGTGTATCATCTTAAAATGGAAGCACTTCCATGTTAAGAGCATTTAGCCCTCCTTAGGGGATGTTTTTGACCTCTATCATATCATCCTCCCATTTCTGCATCATCTCCTACTTCTGTTGCTGTTCAAGACCCCGATTGGGCCTCTCTGGGCACCTCCTACCCCACCTGGCATATTTTCTAGGGGTTCTGACCCCCTAGTTCAAGGTTGACCTTGAACTTGACCCTGACTAGGGTCCCCTTTTCAAAATTGGAAACTTGTCGGCTGTCGGGGGTCATCCAAAATTCAGTTTTCCCGCTTTCAGGTCGGTTGTTTTGGGTTCTGAAGAATTGATTCCTAAATTATATTTAATATAGGTCCTTTTCTAGGGGCATGGGTCTAATTAGAATTTAATTATCCAATGTTTTCCTCCTTAGAATATTGTGCCCTAGTTTCATATAAAAGGATGTTTTCTCCTCTCATTTTCTCTAAGTGATACTAAGCGATATTGAGCATAAAGGAAGAAGTTTCAAGCATCCATTGTTCTACATATTTCCAAGCTCTCAAGGTGTTAAATTCTTCCTCTCAAGAATTCAAGTTATCCATTTAAGATCAAGGATTCAATCTCTCATGCCTTTGAAGGGATTAGGTGCAAACATTCAAGATTCATCATTCAAACCCTAGATCTAGCCATCATGGTGGTGTGATCTTCATTCAAGATCCTTTGTGCATCCTCAAGACTCTTTCATCATCTCTTCAAAGTGGATTTCAAGCATACAATCATGGAGGTTTATGGTTTCTAAATTCCATTGCTTTCATACTTACATACTTGCATACATTTGAATCTCAATTACATATCTATTGAATATCATAGCTTCATTATTAGATTAAATTCTACTACTTGCTAGCATTCTATACTTTATTGATTTCAAGGTAAATTCCTAAATCGGGGTTTGACTAAGGTAAACCCCTCCCCCATAACCAACGATGTTAGGGTCGACATTTGTGGGTCAAGGTCAACCTTTTTCATAAGATGACATTGAAATTAAAAAAAGATTTCTGGGTTTTGTTTGTCTCTGCATTCCAGTTTGGGATCAACTGTTAGTTTTTCCAGAAACAGTCCACATACCTCAGAAAACATCATTCTTTGATCTATAATATTTCAAGGTTAGTGCATTTCTCCTATTTCTTCAATTACTGTCTCATATCATTTGTATACATATAATTAATAGAATTTAAGATTCCCTTCTTGTTATTCTCCTTTCCAAATAGTTGATTCATTTGTCCATTAGCCCTTCTTTTGGGTTGATCAACTTGGATCTTCCATTTGTGCATTTGGAATAAAAGAGGAACATCTTATCTTCTCCCTAATCACAATTACAATACACAATCAATTAAATTCAAGTAAGTATAAAATAGGGTTAAGGAACTCAACACACTTTAATCAAATCAAACAACAATTAAGAATCAAATCACCTTATCCTCTTTCAACACCTTACATATTCCTAAAATCCCTAAACCCACCATTTTAAATATCACAAATGGTTACAATGATAGTAAGATATGTTATAGATAATATATTGGGGGAATAATATAAAGTAAGTAAAAACAAATAGTAATAGAAAAGCAACATTTTCTCTGGATTGATTAAATGTAACATTAAAAATATAGTCTACTTAATATAAATACATGGAATAACAAGTGTATCTTTGGCGCATCTTATTAATTATATCACAAAAGTTTAATTAACTTGATTTGAAAAAACTAAATCAAGTCTTCAAATATAAGATGTTCAAACACTAAGTTTTATTTCCTTATACCCATCTGATTTCATTTATAATTATATAAATTATGAATACATATTATAAAAAGATTAATTTCATGACATCCAAAATAAGATTGCTTCTTTTACTTACTTGTTCCACCTAAGTGCCTGTACAATTTCTAAAAATATTAAGTTCATGACATCCAAACTAGGATTTCTTCTTTTATTTACTTGTTTTACATAATTTATTATTATTGCACCAAGTATTTCTACAATATAAATAAATATGGGTACCGAAGATGAGATCTTCAAAGCATACCTATGGTCCAAAATGGTTAGAGCGTCAAGAATATTTTTCTTTGTCACTCCAAAATTACTACAACATTTTTTTTTTTGAGGACGAGATTATCTAGCTTCTAGATTGCACAATAAATTTTAGATGCTTAATTTGAAGGTCCCTTCACAATAGTTTAGTGTTTGTTCAAACCCTTTTTGCACTAAAATCAGTCAAACCATGTTCCTTATATTTGTCATATTGTAAAACATGTTCAATGGAGCTCACAATCAAGAATTAAAATTTTTTAAATTTTCTCCTTAGTATGATATTAGGGGTTGATTAATTTTCCTCTTCAAAGACTCGTATAACTCTCTAGAAACTTCCACAGCTGATGAGCATACTTGGCTCCTTCTTCAAGATATGTTCTATTTTTATTACGATCTGTTATGAGCCATGATTGGTATATGAACGAATGCATAAATTTATTTTTTAATTAAGTTCTTATTTAATTCTTGTATTGAAGTAATATATTTTTTATTAAATAAATTACACGAATAAATAATATTATATCACTATGTTGACAATCAACAATAATGTTATATGATTATGTATTAGTAATAAATATATAGTACCATATATAATGTTATATTATTATGATATATAATAAATAATTAATAATAAATGATTATAACAACTAACAAATATAACATTCTATATATAATAATAGTATATGATTATCAATATTGCTAATTTATAATTATATATAATAAATTGATAATGAAATGAAATAGTTTGAGAAACCATTGTTAAAGGAGGCTACCCATGTTTTAT
>MU228454.1:319922-344825 GCA_018584345.1 Thuja plicata
ATATATATAAGAAAGGGAGGGAGGACATAATAGAAATGAAAGGGAAAAAGAAATAAATAAGTGAGGAGAATAATAATAATAGAGGGGATTATTCAAACAAAAAAAGAAATATATGAGAAAATCAAGGAGGAAATGTAGGAGAATATTAAGAGAAAAGAAATATTAAACTAGCCATAAAAAAAGAAGGTAAGTATATCTTTGTTTGATTTAATTCATTTATAAGGCTTGCATGAATTAGATATTAAAAATAATATGAAATAAACTTTGGAATAATAAGTTATGAAATAATGTATGTAAAATAAACATTGAAATAATAGATTATGAAATACATTAATATTGTAATGAAGTAATATTATATTTCAAATAAGAATATATTTATAACGAATTATGAAATAAGTACATTATATAGAATTATGATTTCTCATGATGATAAAAAATGAAATTAACTTAACAATGGATTCTCATGGCTATAGATTATTGTATATTAACATACATATATAGTTATATATATAATCATTTGTATGAAAATAAAATTTAATATAAAATTAAATTAGGTTGACTTAAGGGGACGTCTTAAAGAGATGTCTTAAGGGGAAGTCTTAAGGGGATATCTTAAGGGTATATCTTAAGGGGAGCAAAAATTGGGTTGACTTAAGGGGACGTCTTAAGTGGATGTCTTAAGGGAATGCCTTATGGGTATGATAATGCAAGTATTTAAATAGATAAAAATATATGTCAAGTTATCAAAAATTTAAAAAAAACACATGTATACTTGTGTTTAAACTTATTCCACTATACCACAAGCCTCAATTTTCTGTAATGCATACACAATAATATTATGACATGTTAAGGTAATGTTAAAAATGAAATAAATTATATACGAAGTTATCAAAAATTCTAGAAGTACAAATATATCTAAATACATGTTTATACTTATTCCATTATACCATCTACATCCTCTCTTTTCTGTAGTGTATCTATAATCATCTCATGTTTTTCCATAGAAATTGACCACAACTCTTTCTTAAACGGTCTCCTATGATATCTCGATAGCTTTATATTAGTTTCGAAAAGAAAATGCGAGAAGTGTATAATCTTCTTATGTTTTTGATTGTCTTCAAATGCAGGAAAACCATTCTTCCTTGCTAGGTATTTTCGTAACTAGGTGCCAATAACCACCATTGAACCTGTAGGATAATGAAAGCCATCATCATCTTCTCTATGTTGTACTAACTTATCTTTGGTCTCAATGTATCTAGCCAACCAATACCTTGTTTCCTCTTAATTGTTCTTAGGTGCAACAAGAGCATACACATGTCTTGCAAATTGAAATATAAATTTCCAATATTTATATTACCATATATTTTTATTGCGAAAAAAAATTATACCAATATTTGAATTCAAATAGAAATTGATATATAAAATACAATTACCTTCTTTTACAAGATCTAAAAGACGATCGTAGTCCTCTAATGGAAATATTTGATCATTATCTTCAAGTGTTGTTTCATTTTTCTCATACATTTGATAAGGTGTTAGCGGTATTTTCTTCTACTCGTCGACCCATTCTTTATTCTCGCAAGAATCCCAATCACATGAAATACAAAATTGACAAAAATATTCAAGATCCCTTGTCCACAAAGGCCATGCACTTGCATTTGAAATTTTAAATGAATGCCATGATGATGATCCACTAATTGTGTGACAGTCAAGTCTATGTGGAATGTCATTTTCTTCAATTAATGAAAAATATCATTTAATTGTACGATTCTCATTTGATGCTATAGTTAATCTTGAATTGCACCAATCTACAATAGCATGTGCATCTTTAAACTTAGTTGCATCCTCAAATTTCAATTGCTCTCTAGCCAAAATTATCTTCACACATGCACCATCTCCATTATGTTCTCCTTTACCATCTCCAGCTTCAAAAAAACTCCACATATGTGGTATATTGGTTTCCTTGTTAGCCCTACTAAGACAATAAAATATTCCAGCATTCTTAAATTGACCCATACAATTATCATACCATATGAGATGTTCTCTCATGTGGATTTCTCGTTCTCTTAAATTAATATAAAATTTGTCAAAACAATGTTGAACAAACTCTGGCGAGTGCATCTGATTATAACTTAAATAGAAATGATACTCCCTCACTATTTTTCTATCATCCTCTATACTAACATGTGCATGTCTATAAAAAATATAAACAAACATAGAGACTTGCATTGAATTGTAGTATTGGTCATGAGTTTCCTCTTGTGGAGCAAGAGTATAGTTTGTTGCAAAGTTGACCACTGATAGTATAGTACCAATTGGAAATGTATTTCTACATGTGTGGAATTTACCATCAAGCCATCTAGTGTATTGAGAGTGTTTCATATATTTTGGAACAATATTACTCTTGAATTCTAAAATGAATGCATGTACACTAAGTTTTTGTGATCTCTTTCCAATTTTTCCATCTTTTAAAGGATACTCAACATTCCTAAATCTTGTAACATCCAGTAATTGTTGCCCAAAATCATTTTCTCTAATTTCATGCATGCAATATCCTATTAATGAAAAATTTCCATGACTAGTGAATTGTCCAGAAATACATGAACTTAAGAAAAATATTTCCCTATTTGATCTTTCACAATACAAACTTTCTACAAACTCCTTCATTGTCTCAGGTGGTATATTAATGTCACAATTCTCTGTAAGCTTGTTAGCATGTAAACTACACTGTATATATCGTAAAACATCATAGTGATAATGAAATTGAACATGTGTTTTGCAACAATAAGATATTTGTTTCTTATTGATTTTCACATACAAAGGCTTGAATTTTTTAAATGATCTTTGACTAAGAGTAATTTTCCCAGGTAACACAACCTCATCTAAAAATTTCTTATAAAATTCAGTTTGTGTTGTGTCTAATAGGTGTTTTGGATGAGAATCATGAATTTTACACCCGACTCTTAATTTCAAAAAATCTCTCGCATTAGATGAAACCCTTGTATTATCATGCCAATACTTTTGAAGCAATGATTTGATTTTAGGATTCAAATTCATGTCAGATCATCAGAGTCTACCACTAAAAATCCAACATTGGTTAATTGGATCATTTTCAATACTTGATATTCTCCTTGCTGCTCTTAGGTCAATTTTTTAGGATGTATCTTTAAAATTCCACTAATAGTTTTAACCTTTTTTTTATCCAAAGTGTTTTATTGACTATAGTAGTTGTTATGAATCGTCGTGCTGCATTGCTATCTTTTGATAAAATCATTTTTCCAATAGATTGAATGACACTAGCAATAGTAGATATAGCATGTTTAATAGATGAATATTTCATATTTTGTTTCACTTCAATGCCTAGTCTTTTCATTACTTTTGTCATTTTCCACATTCTCATCAATTGGATCACAAGTTGACATTGAAATGTTAATTTTTTCTAATAGAAAAATTCTTTGTATATTTTATCAGCATATTTTTCTACCTTCCTTGAAGAAAGCATACCTGAAAGACCATTCAAAATATTACTTTCAATATGTAAAAAGTATTTTTCATTTTCATTTAGGAAAGGAATTTCATTGCTCTTTGCATCAACATTAGGAGGATTTTCATTTGAATCAACACAAGGAATTCAATTTTCAACAACATTAGGAGGATTTTCATTTGCATGAACATTAGGAGGATTTTCATTTGCATCAACACAATGATTTTGATTTTCAACAACATTAGGGTTATTTTCATTCGCAACAACAAAAGGCTCTTCATTTTCAACAAAAATATAGGGATTTTCATTTTCAATTCCTCTAAGTTGAAAAACAAAATTAGGCCTCATTGATTCAATTTCATCTCTAGAAAATGCAAGTAATAAGTCTCTATAAATATTATCATCTATTATCATAGGTTGAGTATCATTCAAAGGTGAAGTTAAAGATGTACCTGGAACATCACTACAAGGTGCATTCAATGACATGCTTACATTCACCTCTTTCATATTTACATCTTCTACATCCATTGCATCCCCCATGGTATCTTTAATGTTTGGCTCTTCAATTTTTGTGGATCCTGAAGCTTCATTACTATTCATTTTGCGCATCCTCATTTTTCTATCTCTTTGATGTTTAGCCTCTTTCTCTTTCTCCACTTAAATTTCCTCATTAGTCATAACCCTCCTTTGTTTCTTCTTTTGATTTTATTTACATCCCATGATTAATAATTGAAATCAATCACATGAGTGTCTTCAATAGTTTAAACCTACAAAAAAATGTTCAATATGATCCGAATTATTGATGCCTTCAAATAAAGAATAGAATAGTAAATAAACAATGAAAAAACTATCCAAAACCTAAAGAATCGATCATTGTCGACCGTACTTCAAGTACAAAATTGCTGATGCAGTAAAAACACACCAAATTTTTTAAAAAATGGTGAAATATGAAATGGGGTGATATTATGAAATGGGGTGACATTTCAAAAATGAAACATTACCCCATTTCATAACGTCACCTCATTTTGTTTTAAACCAATTTCCAACGGCTATAAAATGAAATAGGGTGATGTTATGAAGTAGGGTAATGTTTCATTTTTAAAACGTCACCCTATTTTATAACATCACCCCATTTTCAAACATTGAAATTTTCCCCGCCAAAAGTGGTTCAGGTTTAGCTTTGGGAAAGGCTTGGTCAACTAACCCTTGGCTTTGGATTTGGTTTGACCTAAATACTGAAGGCCATGTTGATAGTCATATTTTTCCATTAGTATACAAAGGAAATAGGTTTATAAACCATTGCTAACATGCTCACCAAAAGACAGTTTACACTACAACCTGACACAATAGTTTTGCAGACGTCACTGAAACTAGTCTTCACCAAAGGACAAGTTACAAGGTAAACCGATGACACAACCTAAAAAGTAACCCAATAGAATAGTTCATTGAGGAAATTGACAGAACAGTCAACAGTGTAATCTAATAGAGAAAACTGAAAAGTAGAATATCTAGAGAGACATCACCGAAGAAAGATTACAGACCAACCTGAGCACCAGTCTACCGAGAGAGTTTTATTCCGAGAAATGTGGTATAACCTACACGTCAGATAAAACACTTAAGTTTTATATTTAGCTTTAAAGAAGATCTTTAAAACCATTTCTTGAGGGACAAGTAAAACATATGTAATTATTTTAATCATTCTAACTAATTGTAAACATGAAAACTAGGAGATCAAGGTCAAGTTGTAAACCTTTGATCATAGAGTTATCATTGAAATGTGTGAAACCTATTTAGGTCAATCTAATGTATAAATAGATATGAAATCAATCAAAACAAGCAGATGTGATGATGATTGCATCTGAGGAGCACATCTATGGATCAGAGATAGAGTTTTATGTAGAAGGACAACAAAAGATGAAATAGGTTATCAAGAACCAAATTCAAGGCTACCAAGCATAACAGAGGTATTAAAACATCACACTAGCTGATACATTATACATGTGTACTTAAAGGATTTGTATTCAGAAATTTAGGATTGCATATCTTTAGGTCAACAAGTATTTTTGACTACATTCTAACAAGTGTAGCAAATAGAATAAATCCTTTAAGAAGGTGGATTTAACAATCCTTTGTAAATATCTTAACTGAGGGCACACTAAAAAGTGTTTCTAAACCTATTAACATAGTAGACCTTAACTAGTCTAAACATGTTACTCCTAATAGGGTAAGATCATTATAAATGATCAAACTTGTAAGCCTTAACTGTCCCCTTCCATTTTGTAGATAGTGAAGTTTTGTGGGTGTCATCCCCACCGCAGTTTTTACCTTCTAACAGGGGTTTTCTGCATTACCAAATCTTGTGTCACGTGTCATTAAATTTCATCAATATTTTTATGAATGTTTACATGGAATTGAGTTTATGATTTGATATACCATCCATAAAGATAAGGATAATAGACATGGTCAGTAATGCAAGGAATTGATTACTAAAGGGTAAAGGTTAATTGATAAAAAGTTTTTAGGGTACTGATTCACCCCTCCCCTCTCAGTACACACCTTCCCATTATTTCAAACAATTGGTATCACAACTAGATCTCTTATTTGGAAAATTTCAAATCACTTGAGAGAAAAGATCATACAATGGGAAGGTATAAGCTAGACAAGAGTATTGTGAATCAGAAGCTAGAGATACAAATAGCTTATGAGAAATACAAAGAAAAAAGAATCAAGATGAGAGGGAATTTGGATGAAAGAAAGGTTATGGCATCACGCTGTAATGAAAAAGACTATCATGAAGAAGATATACCTTATTTATTTGAGTGATCAGGGTTTACATCTACCAATACATCATACACATCTGAAGGGAGCATCACAAGTCTGAATGAAGTCAATCAACATATGACATAACAATTAAAGATACTGCAAATCGGTAAAGAGACATAGATGGTAAGAATGATTGATGTTATGAATAATACTAGACAAATTGAACAAGAAAGAACAATAGCTATTGATGAAAGGAGAAAGATCACTAAAAAGATACAAGAAAGAGAATCATAAATACAAAGACTTACTGAACATCATCATGAGATCACAAATCAAATAGTTATTATGAGTCATGAGGAAAACCGACTAAACATAGAACTCAATGGGAAATTAGAAGCAATTGGTGAACTAAGAGAAGAAAATGAAAAACTCAAGAATGAAATGTTGATCCAAAGACAACACAATGATATGATCAAGAGAGCTAAAGAGAGTACCAAAAGAATGGATGATTTTCTGGATGGACAAAGAAGAGTCAACAACAATACCAGACTAGGGTATACCAAGCATGGAGAATCATCAAATCAATCTGATCATAAAGCCGTGTACAAAAATCTAAGATCAAAGAAGCAGACATGCAATCACTATAGAAAACTAGGCCACATATCAAATATTTGTAGGAGAAAAGCTAAAGGCATTCCTAAATCCACATCTACATTCATAGGAAATTGTTATAACTGTAACAAGAAAGAACATAAAGCATATGAATGTAAATCCAGGGTGAAATGACCAAGGAATGAAACCTACATGGAAAAATATTGTCCTACTTGCAAAATGCACGGGCATACATCTCTTGAATGCAGGAAAAAGAAAAGGCAAGCATGGAAGCCAAAAAAAAAAATACTACCTATCAACTGAAAATAATAAGTAACTCATATGTTTGGGATTACAATAGATGTGAAAATTTCAATACATGTGGTAGATATGGTCAAATAGCTGAAAACTGCATAAGGAAATGGACAAGAAAGTATAGAAGTTGGACTAACCCTGGAATGACATGCTTACACTATCCTAGGGCCGATCATCTAAGTAAGGACTGCAGAGACCAAGTGACAGAGATAAGAACTTTTTCCAATGACAATACCATTGAAGACATCATGAAGATGAGAAAAAAATGTGAAGGAAGTCTACAAACACAGATGATGCTAGAAAAAACAATACAATTGGTGACACCTTATCCAATGGATATTGTGATATCACCACCCCCACCTAAGCAAAACAAGTAAGTATGGAGTTGCACTATACCAAGCTATATTTTACATCAGTTCCATTATACATTGATAATATGCCAAATTAGCATAAAGAAAGATGCACTATGGTATTACTTGTTATAAATCTGTGAATCCAATCTCATCAGTCAATGCATACTGAGAATCATTGGTGAATATATAAAATATGAATTGTCAATACATACCAAGAATCGTCGGTATACATATAAAAGCCAAATTGTCAATGTAAACTGAGCATCATCGATAAATCATGAAAATTGACAATATAATCTTCGCCTATATACCGAGACCCATCGGTAAACATGTGAAAGGTCAAATGAGTTTACAATTTCCTGAGCATTGTGTTCTCACTGAGAATGAATTTTGTATGTCACCTGAGAGACTTGGTCTTTAAACACGGAGACATGGGTGAAGCATTAATGACACCACTTAGGGTATTGATGTGGAGCAAATTTAACCCAGCACTCTATTCTCCAAAACTCTCCATAATCTCTCTTAAATCTACATCTCTTTCTTGACATCGACTATATCACATCATAGTCACTCGGCAATACATCACATTCCACATTGCTTCAGGCCCTTTCACACCCAAACAACTTAGCATCTATTTCAAAATTGATTCTTGTCTCTCTTGGGTCTCTGACCAACAAGAGAGACAATGACTCCACCAACATGCAAGTTGGTCATAACGCGAGCATGCATGGCCGCCACCTTCTATTTCTCAAAGGTCAAGGGCTAAATGTTTGGTATTCAAATGTCATTGGGAATGCTCTTCATAATCTCAGCTTCCTCCAAGTACATGTATCTCTACAACTATATCTCCCTCAAAGTGACTGTCAAACCATTTTCTTGGACTCCACATGAGCATACATAACTCCATCATCTCTGATATTTCTGCATGGGTCAACACACATAACAATTGCATAATGGTTCAAGAAACCGTTTACCATGATCAAATGAACTCATGTGTAGTTCTTCTGTGGTCTAACATGACTGTCAAAACTTAGACACATCCATGCATATGGATAAATGTTTGCCACCTTTTTTCCAACACAAAGACCGAGCTCACAACCTATGTTGTCACCTTGGAGTGACATCTCTTATCACTCAATTTCCAAAGAATACACAACACTCCCAGAGAGCTCACGATTTTCCCATGGATCGAGCTCAGAACTACCACCCCGTGGTCTGTTACCACATCTAATCATCTTGGCTCATCTATTCGGTCTATTCCAACACACACAAGCATAAATTGGAGAAAAGTTTGCCACCTTTCCTCCATT
Organism: Thuja plicata; assembly: GCA_018584345.1. Lineage (NCBI taxonomy): Eukaryota > Viridiplantae > Streptophyta > Pinopsida > Cupressales > Cupressaceae > Thuja > Thuja plicata. Next base: position 328,739 of record MU228454.1, read on the forward strand.
GGAAATGTCGTATTCAAAGACTCGATGGTCATGGTTCTTTGGAAATGGTCTTCAACACCATTCAGGTTATTCAACTACGAATAACACTGTGGAGAACACATCTCCTTCTCAGGTCACCTTCGAGCAAGGATGGTCACCTTCGAGCAAGGCTGGTCACCTACGAGTAAGGTTGTCCACCACCTTTCCTAATTCATAATGTTGAATTCATAACACAAGATTCTTTGATTATCATAGTGGAAATATCTTCATGTAATTCAAATTCTTCAAATAGATCAAACTTTGCATATAGACCACTTTCAGGTCTCCTACCAAAGTAACTACTAAATCTCCACCCCACAGTTTCTTCACGGGTACAACATAATTCAAAACCGTTCCCATGATAATGGTTTCATATAACCATTTTGAAACTGTTTCCACTTCCTTAGAAGAATTAACAAACAAATTTTAAACCAATACATTGCTAAGTGGAACATTTCCATTGTTCCATATCAGACTACAATGTAAATTGATACATTAGCGACATAAAAATATACATAACAAACCCACTCATACTAATACTCAGCTCTTAAACTACTGCCAGAGAGCTTGATTCTTTTCTACTCCCTTTTTCTCTCTCTTCTCTCAGCTATGTTCTTTTGGTTACATTTTTCTCTATTTCAAGAGATGCTAAGGTAGTTACAAAACTAACCTATTTGCCCGACTTTATCAATTACAATGTTATTAGAAACATTTCCATGATGTTTTAAACACATTACAAAGAAATTTTAGGGACTTTAACCATTTTTCAGCATGGTCCCATGAAATTTAAAACAACTTAAACATTAAAATATCACAAAGCTCGTCATAATGTTTAAGGGTCAAGATGCTCCCGCATCATACTCCCAAGCTTAAAAGATTTCCATGTCCCATGGAAATGATCTTTGGTCCACGCTTCTACTGCACACTCTGATGCTACAACAGACTTGGCCGCTATCCACCTTGCTTCATGTTGCTTCACACCATCACGTTATTGCCATCTTACCCACCAAAGATCTTGAAAGATGCTAACCACCCTATGCTTAGTGGTTTCTCTCATGCACCTTCTGCCCAGCCTTATCTTGGTGGAGACAATACCAAGATCTCTGCTCATGAGATCTTCACACAAGAACATCTTTGTTCTGCTGTAGCTTTGATGGATCAATCTTGCAACCATTCTTTGAAACATCACAAACTCTACCCTGCCCAAATATTTTTCTCACTCTAATACCATTTTGATGCAGAGAAAATTTAACCCAGCACTTTATTCTCCAAAAATCTCCATAATCGCTCTTAAATATGCATGTCTTTCTTGACATCGACTATCTCACTTCATAGTCACTCAGCAATACATCACATTCAACATTGTTTCAGGCCCTTTCACACCCAAACAACTTAGCATATATTTCAAAATTGATTCTTGTCTCTCTTGGGTCTCTGACCAACAAGAGAGACAATGATTCCACCAACATGCAAGTTGGTCATAACGCGAGCATGCATGGCCACCACCTTCTATTTCTCAAAGTTCAAGGGCTACATGTTTGGTCTTTGAATGTCATTGGGAATGCTCTTCATAATCTCAGCTTCCTCCAAGTACACGTAGCTCTGCAACTATATCTCCCTCAAAGTGACTGTCAAACCATTTTCTTGGACTCTACACAGGCATACATAACTCCATCATCTCTGATATTTCTACATGGGTCAACACACATAATAATTGCATAACGGTTCAAGAAACCATTTACCATCATCAAATGAACTCATGCATAGTTCTTCTATGGTCTAACATGATTGTCCAAACTTAGACACGTCCATGCATATGGAGAAACGCTTGCCACCTTTTTTCCAACACAGAGACCAAGCTCACAACCTATGTTGTCACCTTGGAGTGACATCTCTTATCACTCGGTCGCCAAAGAATACACAACACTCCCAGAGAGCTTGCGGGTTTCCCATGGACTGAGCTTGGAACCACCACCCCGTGGTCTGTTACCACATCTGATCATCTTCGCTCATCCATTCAGTCTGTTCCAACTTACACAAGCATGAATTGGAGAAAAGTTCACCACCTTTCCTCCATTGGAAATGTCGTATTCAAAGACTCGATGGTCATGATTCTTTGGAAATGGTCTTTGACACCATTTGGGTTATTCAACTAGGAATAACACTGCAGAAAACACATCTCCTTCTCGGGTCACCTTCAAGCAAGGCTGGTCACCTTCGAGCAAGGCTATCCACCACCTTTCCTAATTCATAATGCTGAATTCATAACACAAGATTCTTTGATTACCATAGGGGAATGATCTTCATGTCATTCGACTTCTTCAAATAGATCAAACTCTGCATATAGACCACTTTCGGGTCTCCTACCAAAGTAACTACTAAATCTCCACCCCACAGTTTCTTCACGGGTACAATAGAATTCAAAACCATTCCCATGATAATGGTTTCACATAACCATTTTGAAATTGTTTCCACTTCTTTAGAAGAATTAACAAACAACTTTTAAACCAATACGTTGCTAAGTGGAACATTTCCATTGTTCCATATCGGACTACAATGTAAATTGATACATTAGCGACATAAAAATATACATAACAGACCCATTCATACTAATACTCGGCTATTAAACCAATCATAACAAACCCGCTAACAAAATGAACAAGCTTCAAAATAACTCAACACAAAACTAGTACTTCATTAATATGAACTGCAATTACAATTTGCATGGCTCTCTGGCTGCCGCCAGAGAGCCTGATTCTTTTCTACTCCCTTTTGCTCTCTCTTCTCTTGGCTATCTTCGTTCGGTTACATTTTTCTCTATTTCAAGAGATGGTAAGGTAGTTACAAAACTAACCTATTTGCCCAACTTTATCAATTACAATGCTATTAGAAACATTCCCATGATGTTTTAAACACATTACAAAGCAATTTTAGGGACTTTAACCATTTCTCGGTGTGGTCCCATGAAATTCAAAACAACTTAAACATTAAAATATCACAAAGCTTTTCATAATGTTTAAGGGTCAAGATGCTCTCGCATCATACTCCCAGGCTTAAAAGATTTCCATTTCCCATGGAAATGATGTTTGGTTCACGCTTCTGCTGCACACTCTGACGCTACAACGGACTTGGCCTCTATCCACCTTGCTTCATGCTACTTCAAACCATCACCTTATTGCCATCTTACCCACCAAAGATCCTAGAAGATGCTAACCACCCTTTTCTTAGTGGTTTCTCTCATGCACCTTCTACCCAGCCTTATCTCAGTGGAGACAATACCAAGACCTTTGCTCATGATTTCTTCACACAAGAACATCTTTGTTCTGCTACAGCTCCAATGGATCAATCTTGCAACCATTCTTTGAAACATCACAAACTCTACCCTGCCCAAATCTTTTTCTCACTCTGATACCATTCTGATGTGAAGCAAATTTAACCCACCGCTCTATTCTCAAAAACTCTCCATAATCTCTCTTCAATATGCATGTCTTTCTTGACATCGACTATCTCGCTTCATAGTCACTTGGCAATACATCACATTCAACATTGTTTCAGGCCCTTTCACACCCAAAAAACTCACCATATATTTCAAAATTGATTCTTGTCGCTCTTGGGTCTCCGACCAACAAGAGAGACAATGACTCCACCAACATGCAAGTTGTTCATAACGTGAGCATGCATGACCACCACCTTCTATTTCTCAAAGGTCAAAGGGCTAAATGTTTGGTCTTTGAATGTCATTGGGAATGCTCTTCATAATCTCTGCTTCCTCCAAGTACATGTAGCTCTGCAACTATATCTCCCTCAAAGTGACTGTCAAACCATTTTCTTGGACTCCACATGGGCATACATAACTCTATCATCTCCGATATTTCTGCATGGGTCAACACACATAACAATTGCATAAAGGTTCAATAAACCATTTACCATGATTAAATGAACTCGTGTGTAGTTCTTCTGTGGTCTAACATGACTGTCCAAACTTAGACACATCCATGCATATGGAGAAACGTTCACCACCTTTTTTCCAACACAAAGACCGAGCTCACAACCTATGTTGTCACCTTGGAGTGACATCTCTTATCACTTGGTTGCCAAAGAATACACAACAATCCTAGAGAGATCATGGGTTTCCCATGGACTGAGCTCAGAACCACCACCCCGTGGTCTGTTACCACATCTGATCTTCTTTGCTCATCCATTCGGTCTGTTCCAACACACACAAGCATAAATTGGAGAAAAGTTCACCACCTTTCCTCCATTGGAAATGTCATATTCAAAGACTCGATGGTTGTGGTTCTTTGGAAGAGGTCTTCGACACCATTCGGGTTATTCAACTACAAATAACACTGTGGAAAACACATCTCCTTCTTGGGTCACCTTCGAGCAAGGCTGTCCACCACCTTTCCTAATTCATAATGCTGAATTCATAACACAAGATTCTTTGATTATCGTAGGGGAATGATATTCATGTCATTCGACTTCTTCAAATAGATCAAACTCTACATATAGACCAATTTTGGGTCTCCTACCAAAGTAACTACTAAATCTCCACCCCATAGTTTCTTCACGGGTACAACATAATTCAAAACCGTTCCCATGATAATGGTTTCACATAACCATTTTGAAACTGTTTCCACTTCTTTAGAAGAATTAACAAACAAATTTTAAACCAATACGTTGCTAAGTGGAACATTTCCATTATTCCATATCAGACTGCAATGTAAATTGATACATTAGCGACATAAAAATATACATAACAGACCCATTCATACTAATACTCGGCTCTTAAACCAATCATAACAGACCCGATAACAAAATGAACAAGCTTCAAAATAACTCAACACAAAACTAGTACTTCATTAATATGAACTACAATTACAATTTGCATGGCTCTCTAGCTACCGCAAGAGAGCCTAATTCTTTTCTACTCCCTTTTTCTCTCTCTTCTCTCAGCTATCTTCATTTGGTTACATTTTTCTCTATTTCAAGAGATGCTAAGGTAGTTACAAAACTAACCTATTTTCCTGACTTTATCAATTAGAATGGTATTAGAAACATTCCCATGATGTTTTAGACACATTACAAAGCAATTTTAGGGACTTTAACCATTTGTCAGCATGGTCCCATGAAATTCAAAACAACTTAAACATTACAATATCACAAAGCTCGTCATAATGTTTAAGGGTCAAGATGCTCCCGCATCAGGTATCGTCTATAAAAAGGCGATGAAAAAGCTCATTATTTACCATGAGATTAAGAGAAAAGAAGTAGAGTGAAGATGAGAAAAGAGAGACCAACAATGACTAGATCAAAAAGTGAGTTTGACACCATTCACGGCGATCAGATAGATTCACAACAAGAACATAAGGTTAAGTAAGTAACTAAATCACCGAGCTCACTGTTTATTTGTGAAAGAAAGCCCTAATTTTTGGAAACCATGGAAACCACATCTCGCATTTCAAAGATCAAGAACAACAAGGATAAAAAGGTTAACTTGATCAAGAACACCACTTGTGAAGAACCTAACTACAAGATCTGTCCAGAGGTTTCTTTACAACCCGACGATGCTGGTGCATTCTCTAGCATACTAGCTAGGGTTTTCCTCATTGAGGATGTCTGAGGATATATTCATTGTGAGATTGCTGAGATAGGAGATCTTGAATTCATGCAAGCTTACAAGGAGCTTTGCATAGATAGAATTATCATGGAAGAACATAAATACATTGAGGTCAAAGGACTGACAAATGCCCTAATGTTCTTGAGGGATTTCAACATTGAATCAATAAAGATAGTTGTAAGTCAGGTACATGACCGAAAGATGTGGCTAGATGAGCCAAAGAAGATCACTAGGGATGTGATACATACAGTGACTAGTTATCCAATAACCAACAAGGCCAAGGCACTTAAACACCCTCCTCACCCAAAAATTGAGAAGATAATAGGTGTAGTATAGGATAGTAGAGGATTGAAGGTAGCCACTGTCACTGATCCAGAATTGAAGTTTGGTGCATGTGTTGGACTACAAAATATTCCAAGCCAGCCGATTAAACAACATTGCAAGTGGAGCTATTGACACCGCCCACAAGATTGTGAAGAAAGGCCTCCAAATCGATCTATCTAAGCTTCTACTAAAGCAATTGGAGGAGAACATAAGGAGCATCAGAACAAAAAGGCCTAACTCATGTATGTTCATCTCACTCATCATGTGTATGTTTTACTACTCTTAAGACTTCTTCCAATATGTCAGTAATGTCAAATGCGACACTACTCGACTAGTGATAATACAGATTAGTGAGTTCATCAAATCACTAGGGGACAACTTTACATCAGTTATGGATGAATATTTCACTGGATTCAAGAACATAATGCAGAAAAGGATGAGGATACTAGAACAACTGGTGGAATAATTCAAATATGATATTTGTTTCATTCTAGACAACAAGACAACTTTGTTCAAACTAACTATACTGAGGACAACATGGTTAGCACCACTTGAATATGAGATAAACATAGATCAAGCCACTAATGCTATTGAAGAATTATTGAATGAACCATTAGACAAATCATTACCTAGGTTTGGAACCTATGAAGAGGCTAAGGAAAGAATAAAAACCGGCCTAGTAGTGAAGAAAATAGACAGAAAGAAGGACAAAATGGTAAAGAAACTTAAGAAAAAGTTGACGGTAAATGAAGAAGAAATAGAATAGATAGAAGAGACCGAGAGATAGTCACCCTTCAATGAAGCTGAACAAGTGAGTGACCCTGAATCAATAGAGTGTGATGCACCATCCCCAAAGAAGCCAAGAACAAATGCTGCATGAAGAAAAGGGAGTCAAACTACAAAATTAGAATCACCACCGGTTAAGAAAGGCCAAGTGAGGACTTACAAAAGAAAGCCTCAATCAGGGAAGACATCAGAACCTAAGAGGAGAAGGAGACTAATTCAAAGCAAGGCAGATAAGGAAGACACTAAGAAAGATGAGAGTGAGAAAATCTAATCTGTAAAGAAAAACTTTCCTACAACTATTGATGGGATTTGTGATCCAATCATCAAGTCAAGTACAATAATTGAGCCTAAGGTTAGACAATGGCTAAAACTAAATGCCGAGGATCATAATAAAATTGAAGAAGCCATCATCCAGGCAATGTGTGTATATAAATATGTACCAATTCAATTTTATAAGATGATGCCACAAGAACTTCTATACATGTTATCATCAAGATGGATATATGCACTAAAATCTGACAAAGAGATAAGGGAAAGTTCCCTTGTTTCACATATGCCACCAGAATCAAAGATGGAAGAAATTGAAGAAATCATGAAGTTACATTCAAAGAAGTTCTCAGCAAAATTGAGAGCTTACAAAGTACTATAGGGAAAATTAATTGAGCTTGACAAAGAAAGTGATAATACTTGGAGACACATACCATATCTACCTATATAGGATTCAAGTCTTGAGAGAATCTTAGCGCTCACTAACAAGCCTCACAATAAATAAAAATATGCTACACCGAGCCCAGAGCACATTCTTTGAAATGATGCAGAGGATGTCACTTTAGTTGAATTGAAAATAGAATCAAGAAAATAAATGGATGACATACCTTAGATTTTGCAATCATTAGGAGACACTGATGACATTATTTTTCCATTAGTATGCAAAGGAAAACCATCAGTGAAGCCAACACCGAAAGATAGGGTAAAGTTCAAACTAACACATCTGACATAGAGGTCACCAAAAGTACCAAGTGCAAAGAAACCCAATAGAATAGTTTTACAATGTAAACTAAAGACACAAGCTTGCAAAGTGAAAACCAAAAATGGCTAAGTGGAACCCAAAAGGAACAAACTGACAGTGGAACCTAATGAGCAGAACATAGTGAAAAGTGACGAGCAAACAAGAATGGAACCTGACAGAGCAAGGGAACCCGACCAAAAAACTTTCTATTCAAACTGAGCAATAGACACTGAAAGTCAGTTATATCGCGACAAATGTGGATCTGACTGCCATGCCAGATAAAACACTTCTATTTTATATTTAGAGTTTTGATTTGTTTTAAAACCATTTCTTGAGGAGAAAGAAATGTAATTTTAATTGTTTTAATCAGTCTAACTAATTAAAAACATGCAAACTAGGGATCAAGGTCAAGTTGTAAACCTTTGATCATAGAGTTAGTTTGAAATCCATGAAACCAAAAAGGTCAAATATATTGTATAATTATATGTGTAATCATTCATTATTAACGAATGCTGGAATGATAGTAGCCAAGGAGCACATCTATGGAGAAGACAAAGAGTTTCAAGAAGAAGAACATAAAAAGATGAAATTGGTTATCAAGAACACACAAGGCTACTCAAGAAATAGAGGTATTAATCAATCAAATTAGGTGATACATTGTACATGTAATCTTTAATGGATCTGTACTCAGCAATACTAGATTGCACATACTCAGGTCAATGAATGTTTTTGACTACATTCTAACAAGTGTAGCAAATAGATGAAATCCTTTCAAGAAAGGTGGATTTAACAATCCTTTATAAATATTTTAACTGAGTGCACACTAAACAGTGTTGCTAAAGATATTAATAGAGTTGACTTTAACCAGTCTCAACATAATACTCCTAACAGGGTAGATCATCAGAAGTGATCAAAATTGTAAGCCTTTACCAGCCCCTTCCAATATGTGGATAGTGATGTTTTGTGGGTGCCATGCCCACCACATTTTTTACCTTTTAACAGGGGTTTTCTGCATTATCATATCTTGTGTTATGTGTTAATTACTTTCATGAATGTTTCTATGAGTGTTTACAAACAATTTAGATAATAAATTGATATTACATGCATAAAGAAAGAACAAAAAATAAGATCGATAAAGCTACAAATTGATTACTAAGGTTAAAGGTTAATTACCTAAATAATTTTAGAGGTACTGATTCACCCCTCCCATCTCAGTACATACTTCCCATTAATTCCAAAAATTGGTATCAGAGCTGGTACTCTTATTTGAAAAGTTTAAATACTTGAGAGAAAATATCATGCAATGGAGAAGTATAGGCTTGATAAGAATATTGACAATTAGAAGCTAGAGATACAGATCTTCTATGAGCAATACAAGGTAGCAAGAATCAAGATTAGAGAGCTACTAGATGAAAGGAAAGTCATGGTAACTCTGAGCAATGAGAAAGACTATCAAGAAGAAGAGATACCAGATTTTTTTGAGTTATTAGATACATCAGAAGGGAGCATCACTATTCTGAATGAAGCCAATCAACATCTAACAGAGAAAGTAAAGATGCTGCAAATCAGTAAAGAGACATAGATGATAAAAATGATTGATGTCATGAACAATGCTAGACAAGTTGAGAGAGAGCACTAGCGAGTGATGAAAGGAGAAAGATCACTGAAAGGATACAAGAAAGAGAGTCAAAAATTCAAAGACTTATAGAACATCATCATGAGATCACCAATCCAATAGTTCTTATGAGTGATGAGGTGAACTGACTAAATACAGAACTCAATGGAAAAATAGAAGCCATTGGTGAGATAAGAGAAGAAAATGAAAGACTGAAGCATGCAATGATGATCCAGAGACAACACACTGACATGATCAAGAGAGAAAAATAAAGTACCAAGAAAATGGATGATCTTCTTGATGGACAAAGAAGAGTCAACAACAATACTGCACTAGGGTATACTTAACATGGAGAATCATCAACTCAATCTGATCACAAAGATGTCTTCAAAAATTCAAAATCAAAGAAGCAGACATGCAATCACTATGGAAAGACAGGCCACACATCGAATGTTTGTAGGAGAAAAGCTAAAGGTATTCATAAATCTACTTTCACTTTCATAGGATATTGTTATAATTGTAACAAGAAAGGACATAAAGCATATGAATGTAAATCTAAGGTGAAACAACCTAGAAAGGAAACCGACATGGACAAGTACTATCCTACTTGAAAAATGCATGGGCACACATCTTTTGAAGACAGGAAAAAGAAAATACAAGCATATAAGCCAAAAGATTAAGAAATTGCCAATCAACCTAAAAGAATCGATAACTCATATGTTTGGGATTACAACACATGGACAAACTGCACAACATGTGGTAGATTTGGTCATATATCTAAAAAATGAATGAGGAAAGGGAGAAGAAGATCAAGAACCTAGAATAACCTAGGAATGACATGCTTACACTATCATAGGGTCGGTCATCTAATAAAATACTACAAAGACCAAATAACAGAGACACGCACATTTACCAATGGAAACACCATTGAAGATATCAAGAGGATGAGAAACAAAAATGTGGAGGAAAGATGAAAACACTAATGAAGCTAGACCAAGCAATGCAAATAATGACACCTTATCCAAAGGATCTGGTGACATCAACACCCCCAATTAAGAAGAACAAGTAAGTATGGAACTACACTATACCAAGTTATATTTTGCATCGGTTCCATAATATATTGATCAAATACCAAAATAGCATGATTAAAGATGCACTGTGGTATTACTTGTTACAAATATGTGAATTCAATATCATCGGTAAATGTATACCAAAAAGAATCAGTGTATATATAAAGGCTAAGTTTCTAAACTTTCTTACCAAGACCCTTCTGTCATCATACAAAGTTAACAAGGTCATCTTTGCTAAATACCGAAAACCATCAATAAATGAAGTGAGTTAACAGTGTCCCTGAAGAATTGTATTATCACTAAAGGAGAAGTTAATGCATCACTCGATGACTCCATCTTTTCACACTGAGGAGTGGTTGAGAATTAATGAATCAACCTAGGGAAAAGTCTATAAATCGATGACGGTGAGGTTTATTCTTTAGACAGTTAATCAAACAATGAAAAGAGAGAAACCTGAGAACATGGTGACCCGATTGCAGAACACTCCAAACTCAATTCACAACACTCCAACATACTCCTAATAGCTACAAAGATAGAAGTAAGTGACAAACAAATTGAGAGCTCTATTTATCATTTATGAGAAAGCCCTAATTTCTAAAATCAATGGCGACCACATCTAGAACATCTAAGATTAAGAGTGCTAAGGATAGCAAGATCAATATGATTAAGGAAAACACTTGTGAGGAACCCAAGTATAAAATCTACCCAGATGTTGCCTCGCAACCCAACATCTCTGGAGCATTTTCCAGGATTCCTCCTAGGCTTTTTTTGATAGAAGATGTCAGATCATATATTCATTGCAAGATAGAAGAAATCGAAGATCTGGAGGTAGAAAACTCTTATTAGAAGCTTTGTAATGATTATGGAACCATTAAGGAAGAAAACAAACATGTAGAAGTTAAAGGGCTCACAAATGCCCTATTCTTCCTAAAGGTTTTCAAAACTGAATGGATTCAGTTAGTACTAAGCAGAGTAGATGACCAAAAAATGTCGCTCAATGAGCCTAAACCAATCACAAGAGATGTGATTCATGTCGTTACCAGTTATCTCATAACTGATAAGGCAAAGGCATTAAAACACCCATCTAGGCCAGACATTGAGAAGACTACCAAAGCACAAAGGGATGGAAGAGGAATCAAGGTTTCCACCATCAATGATGATGATCTGAGATTCGGTGCATGTGTCCTAGTATATAAGATTTTCCAAGCTAGTAGATTGAATAGAATAGCATTAGGAGCATTAGACACTGCACATAAGATTGTCAAGAAGGGACTACTGTTGGACCTATCTAAATTGCTGCTTAGGCAATTTGATGAGAACAAGAGGAAAATTAGGTCGACAAAGACAAACTCGTGTAAGTTTACATCATTGATAATGTGTATATTCTTTTATTTCCAAGAAATATTCCCATCCATCGGTAATTTAAAGTGGGACACTACCAGAATAGTGACCATACAAATAGATGAATTCATCAAGTCACTCAAAGACAATTTTGAGATAGTTATGGATGAGTATTTCTCTAGATTAAAACAGAGATTGCAAAAGAAAATGTGGATACCAGAAAAAATGGTGGAGAAATACAAAAATGACATATGGATTCTGGTGGACACCGATACCACACTAATCAAGCCAATTGTACCGAGGAAAGCTTGTCTAGCCCCACTAGATTTTGAAATAAACATAGATCAATCAACAAATGAAATTGAGGCATTTTTGAATATGCTAGTGGATTATTCACAACCTAAGTTTGGAAATTTTGAAGAATCCAAAGAGAGAATCAAATCTAGATTAGTTATATGGAAGATAGATAGAAAGAAAGAGAAAATATTCAAGACATTGAAAAAGAAACTATCAGTTGAAGAAGAAGCAAAAAAGAAAACATAGGAAACCGAGGGACACTCTCTTTTTGGTGAAGACGAAGACAAGGTGAGTGACTCGGCAACAGAGTCTAATGCACCCCACCACCAAAGAAGGCAAGGAATACAGCTTCTCAAAGGACAAGGAGCCAAATAGTAAAGGATGACTCACCACCAGTTAGGAAAGGTCAAGTAAGGACCTATAAGAGAAAACCACAGACCGAAAAGACCATGACACAAAAAGAAGAAGAAAATTCATCCTATGTAAAGAGGATATTGAGGACACCAAGAAAGATGAAGGTGTAGAAGTAGAAAAGAGAAAGAATCTTGTCACCATTGATGAGGTATGTGCATGAATCATAGAGGGAGGATCAGTAACTGACCCAAATATAAAAAAATGGTTTAAATTAGATCTCAAGGATCAAAATAAGTTGGAAGAGGAAATCATCACAATGATCAACATATTCAAGTATGTTCCAATGCAATTTGAAGATAAAATTCCTAAACAACTTCTAAAGAGACTATCAGCATGGTGGTCATTTTCTTTAAACTCCAAAAAATAGATAAGGGAAAGAGTTCTAGTTTTGGTGATGCCACCCGTATCCAAACTAGAGGAGATTAAAGAAATGATGGAAAAGTACAATCTAAAATTCTTAGCTAAATTAAGAGAATACAAAGTGCTACAAGGAATATTTAAAGAGCTTGACAATGAAACTGAGGAAAATTGGAGAAAAATATTAGATATACCCATTGAGGAAGTAAGGCCCAAGAGATAATTACCTCTCACCGATGAGCCTGAAAAGGATGATACACAAGATACTCCAGAGCATATACTAATAAATGACACAGAGGATGTCACAATAGTAGAATTGGAAAATGAAGAAAATAAGAACATGGATGTTGCCAATGGGACATGGCTAGACACTACAGTGGATAATAATGTTATTGACATCACCGATAATCCTGCCAATGAGGTCAAGGTAGAAGAAGACATTACTGTTGCATCAGATCAACCAAAGGATAAAGATACAACTATTGATAGTACATAAGTAGACACACTAGGATAGATACTACTATTGATTCATGCAATCAATATCATATCAGAAAAGGAGAAGACCCCCGAGCCCAATCCAAGCATTACCAAAGATATAGGGGAAGAAGGAAAGAATGACCAAACCGGTGAACATAATGTCATTGGAGGAGCTCAAAATGAAACAGATACAGATAAGGTCATAGATGGAGATACAATAGAAAAGGATGCACAAACAAAGAATATAGATGAAGTACCAAAGGAACCAATGAAGGAGAAAAGATTGAAGATGTAACTCCCAAGGACATCGAGAAGGATGCTGTAGAAAATGTAAAGGTTGATGTGAAGACGTCCAATCACAACAAACATGCAGAGACTGAAGAAGATCACAAAGGCACAAAACCACTGATCACTTCATCAAGAACATCAAACCAAGAAAAGAAGCTGGCTATGGTTTTGCATACAGTTGTATCACAGAAGAAGAAGAAGAAGAAGAAGACCAAGAAGAATAAGTTAGAAGTCAGACTAGATGAGATAATTAAAATACCCAACTACATTAGATTTTGAATCACTCCAAGAATATGGAGAGATCTGTCAAATAAAAGCACTTCAAGAAAAGCTCAAGAAGGAGCACTGAGAATTTATAGTACTGGAGACTACAAGGGATATCTTGAACCTTATAGTTCCTGATATTGTTGTTGATCACAATGAACCTATATTAGATCAACTTTCCACTCTCACCGATGCCATCAAAACACAGAATGTTGATGTAGAAAAGGATATTAAAGAGAGAGTAGTGTAGAATTTTTAGTATAAAATGACAGAAAAGATTAGCCAGGAAGTGGTAGAAAATAAGGTAAAGCTTTTAGAGTTAGTAAATGAATTAGATCCAATAATTGCTGAAGCTATTTCCTTGATACAAAAATTGTGTACATTGGATAAATTTACTAAAGAAAATAGTGAAAAGATAGCAAAGTTAGATTCTGATCTAAACACCAGTGCACAAGGCCTAACCAAAGATGACAATGTAATTAAACTGCATTATGAGAAAATTATAGAGATAAAAAGGTTAAGGAAAGAACTGTGGGAAGAAGAATCTCAATTTAGAGAAGAGGTTATTAAGCTACAGGCTCAACTCTTATCAAACCTCACACTACTGCAGCAACACATCAGCTCAGAAAGACAAGTTATTGCCACCCTCGAGATGTCTGTAGCAGACATCATCTACAACATGCATGCAAGGATTACACTCGAGCATATGGCTCTTGAGCATATGAAAGAGAAATGGGAGAAGATGATGGAGGAAATGAAAAACTCACACTCTCATATTTTTGATAAGCTATAGGTATACACCTTTTCCCTTACTATCAAAAAAGGGGGAAAAGTATGATATATACAACACATATAGGCACATGAGAGAATATAATATGTATTGAATAAAGGGAGAATGATATGTAAATTATATATATAGCACAAAGGGTAAAGACAAGATGAAAAAGAAGAAAAGTATAAAGTGATACATATACTTATACTATACTGGCATATCCATTGGGGAAGTCATGAAATGACTAAGGAAATTACATGGTGTACATACTAAACACTTTAGTATTATGCACATATTAGTTTTTGATACTAATGTCATAGGGGGAGATTGGTGACATTATTTTTCCACTAGTATGCAAAGGAAAACCATCGGTGAATCCAACACTGAAAGATAGGGTACAACTCAAACTGACATAGGTAACACAGAGGTTACCAAAAGTAGAAAGTGAAAAGAAACTTGACAAAATAGTTTTACAATGTAACCTGAAGACACAAGATTGCAAAGTGAAAACCAAAAATGGTTAAGTGGAACCCGACAGGAAAAAATTGACAGTGGAACCCAACGAGCAGAACATAGTGAAAATTGATGAGTAGACAAGAATGGAACCTGACAGAGCAAGTGAACCCAACCAATAGACTTTCTATTCAAACCGAGCATTAGACACCAAAAGTTAGTTATATCCTAAGAAATATTGATTTGACTTCCACGTTAGATAAAACACTTGTGTTTTATATTTGGAGTTTTAATTTGTTTTAAAACCATTTCTTGAGGAGAAAGTAATGCAATTGTAATTGTTTTAATCAGTCTAACTGATTAAAAACATGCAAACTATGGATCAAGGTCAAGTTGTAAACCTTTGATCATAGAGTTAGTTTGAAACTCGTGAAACCACACTAGTAAATTTGACCTCAATTTTTGACGACAATTGGTCAAAATTTTGACAGTAATTTCGACCAATTTACGACCAAAACTTTCCTCAGTCTTTTTTTGTCGAATTTTCGACGTATTTATAATTGGTCAAAATTTTGACCAAAATAAAGGTCAGAATTTCGACTATAGCCCAAGCCGTCATTTTTTAGTGCATTGGTCGAAATTTTGACCAATACTTCCACCAATTGCGACCACTTGTTGGTGGCAATTGCTTCTATAGTTGGTCAAAATTTTGACTAATCGTTGGTGGAAATTAACCGTGGTATTGGTCGAAATTTTGACCAATGTTAATTTTTAAAAAAATTTTTTTTTTTTTTTTTTTTAAAATTCTATTTGGGCATGGCATAATGTTATGTTGTTTTTAATAGAAACAATAGCTCTGCTTCAGCACAATCTCTCATTGACTATAGAATCTCCAAGTACCAACTCCATGTTGCCTTTCACTTGAATCCCCATGTCTTGTCTTGTCTTCAAAACTCCTTCATTGTGATGGTTTTGATGTTGA
>MU228454.1:344925-356476 GCA_018584345.1 Thuja plicata
AAATCCTGCGAGTGGTGAACGCCCACGATGGGGTTCCAAAAGTTCCCAGAATTCTATTCAATGAGCATTTTCAATTACTGAGAGAGTGGATCGATAAGCTGCCGTGGAGTTATTCCCATGTGGGAGTAGAGCTGCAGCTGGATCACACCAAATCCCCCTTCCTGCGACCCACAAGTGACCCGTCGTGCTATCACAACTTGGAGGCGCATCTCCATCTGTTGGACGGATACCATGGCCAACAAGAGCAGTTTTGCTTGGCCAGTGGACGGGATCCTGCTCTTGTCAACAAGGCAGCTGATTTCTTGCAAGACCATTTCCATATCCCGCCCTTCTCATAGAACCAAAAATTCTGAATTTCCCAGAAACTCAAACGACATCCGCACTGAATAGGAAGTGGCGGTAATAGGAAGTGTAAAATGAAGTTAACTTTTCTTTTTTTTTATTTTTATGCACGTGTTGGTCGAAATTTTGACCAAAACGGGCATAAAAGTAAAAAAAAGAAAAGTTAACTTTTATAATGCGACCAAATAAAACAATTTTGCAAGTTGGTCGAAAAGTTTGGTCGCAATTTGGGGTCAAATCTATTAGTGCCAAAAAGGTCAAATCTATTGTATAAATAGATGCGTAATCATCCAGTATTAATGAATGTGAGAATGATAGTAGCCAAGGATCACATCTATGGAGGAGACTAAGAGTTTCAATAAGTAGAACAAAAAAAGATGAAACTGCTTATCAAGAACCACACACAAGGCTACTCGAGCAACTGAGGTATTATTTAATCAAATTAGATGATACATTGTACATGTAAGATTTAATGGATCTATACTCAACAATAATAGATTGCACATACTCAGGTCAATGAATATTTTTTACTACATTCTAACAAGTGTAGCAAATAGAAGAAATCCTTTTAAGAAAGGTGGATTTAACAATCCTTTGTAAATCTCTTAACCGATTGCACGCTAAAAAATGTTGCTAAATCTCTTAACAGAGTAGACTTTAACCATTCTCCACATAATATTCCTAAGATGGTAGACCATTAGAAGTGATCAAAATTGTAGGCCTTAACTAGCCCCTTCTAATGTGCAGATAGTGAAATTTTTGTGGGTGTCATCCCCACCGTAGTTTTTACCTTTTAACAAGGGTTTTCTACATTATCATATCTTGTGTTATGTGTCAACTACTTTCATGAATGTCTACAAACAATTAAAGTTATGAATTGATATTACATGCATAAAGAAAGAACAACAAATAGTATCGATAAAGCTACAAATTGATTACTAAGGTTAAAGGTTAATTACCTAAAACATTTTAGAGGTACTATTCACCCCTCCCCTCTCAGTAAACACTTCCCATTAATTACAATAGACACAACTGATGTCACAATCCAATATATGATGATTATAGATATCACTGAAGATCCTGCTGATGAGGTAAAGGAAGATGAAGATGTCACTATTACCTCCGAGCAATCCAAGGAACAAGACACAACAATGGGCGCTACACAGATTAATATACCAGGCCAAATGTCATTATTGATACAAGCTATCAATATTATCTCAAAAAAGGAGAAGTCACCGAACATGATGCAAGCATACCCAAATATAAGGGTGAAGAGGAGCAGATAAACACAACTGATGAATAGAATGTAATAGATGTAGAACCAAAATAAATAGATGGAGAGTAGAAAGATAAAGGTGAAGAAGAGAAGAAAGGTGATGCCACTCAAAAGGATACCAAAGGAGAAGCTACATATAAAGATAAGGTTGATGTGGAGATGTCCACTCCCAGCTAACAACTAGATACAGAGCAACAGGAAAAAAGTACCACCTCCAAAGCCTTCATCAAGTACATTAAACCAAGCAAAGGATCTTGCTATGGTACTACATACAAGTTCTTCCCACACAATATCAAATAAGAAGAACAACAAAAAGAAAAAACTACAAGTAACACTTGATGAAATCATAGAGATACTGAAATGTTATCCAACTACATTGGATTATAAATATCTAATAGAGTATGGAGAAATATGTCAGAGAAAAGCTATAGAAGAAAAGATTAGGAAGGAGCACAAGGAATCCCAAGTTCTAAAAACAATAAGGGACATACTAGTCCAAATTTTCCCTGACACAGATATCAATCAAAATACCCCAATCCTTGATCGATTAGCCATTCTTATCGAGGCCATCACATCTCAGAATGTAGATGCAGAAAAGGAAATAGAAGAACATGCAGAACAAAAAAACTAGTACAAGTTGATAGAGAAAATCAATGAAGAAGTGGCCGAGAAGAAGGTAAAGCTCTCTGAACTAGTAAATGAATTGGAACCAATCATTTTAGAAGCTATAGCCTTATTTAAGAAGTTATGCAAAATAGAGCAATTCACTAAGGAGAATGGTGAGAAGATTACACAGATAGATGCAGATCTAAATGCTAGTGCACAGAATCTTACAACCAATGAAAATGCAATAAAGCTGCATTATGACAAAATTATGGAAGCAAAAAGGTTGAGACTTGAGATTTTAGAGGCAGAATAACAATTCAAAGATGAGGTAACCGAGATTCAAGCTCTACTTCTATGAAATATTACATTACTGTAACAACATATGACTTCGGCAAGATAATTGAATGCCACCCCAAAGATGTCTGTCACAAACAATATCTATGATATACATGCAAGAATAATATTAGAGAGTTCCTAGAACACCTTAAGGAGAAGTGGGAGAAAATGATGGAAGACATGCAGAACTCCCATTCCCACATTTTTGATAATTTTTAAGTATTACACCTTTTTCCTTATTATAAAAAACAGGGGGAAATAATATGTGACAAAGAGAAAAATAATAAAAGGGGAATTAATAAGGTGAAAGGGGAAATATATGTATTGAAAAGCTCAAAAGAGGAAATATATGTATAAAGGAAAGAATATATACATGTACATATACTATACCAGGACATATACATAGGTGGAGTCATATATTGAAAAAGTAAAATATATGGTGTATATACCAAAAAAGATTAACTTTGCATATATTAGTTTTTTAATACTAATGTCAAAGGGGGAAATGGATGATCATATTTTGCCATTAGTATACAAAGGAAACAAGTTTATGAACAATCAGTAACATGCTCACTGAAAGATAGTTTACACTGCAACCCGACACAACAATTTTGCAGAGGTCATCAAAACTAGTCTTCACCAAAGGATAGGTTACAAGGTAAACCGATGATACAACCTAAAGAGTAACCTAACAGAATAGTTCATTGAGGAAACTGATAGAATAGTCAAAAGTGTAACCTGACAGAGAAAACCAAAAAGCAGAATGTCTACAGAGACATCACCAAAGAAAAATTATAGAGGAACCCGAGAACCAGCCTACCAAGAGATAGTTTTATTCCAAGAAATGTGGATTTGACTTACACGTCAGATAAAACACTTAAGTTTTATATTTAGCTTTAAAGAAGATCTTTAAAACCATTTCTTGAAGGACAAGTAAAGCATATATAATTGTTTTAATCAGTCTAACTAATTGTAAACATGCAAACTAGGATATCAAGGTCAAGTTGTAAACCTTTAATAATAGAGTTATCATTGAAATGCGTGAAACCTATTTAGACCAATCTAATGTATAAATAGATGTGAAATCAATTAGAACAAGCATATGTGATGATGATTGCAGCTGAGGAGCACATCTATGGATCAAAGATAGAGTTTTATGTAGAAGGACAACAAAAGATGAAATAGGTTATAAAGAACCAAATTCAAGGCTACCGAGTAGAACAAAGGTACTAATCCATCACACTAGGTGATACATTATACATGTGTATTCACCAATTCTAGATTACATATCTTCAGGTCAAAGTATTTTTGAATACATTCTAACAAGTGTATCAAGTATAAGAAATACTTTAAGAAGGTGGATTTAACAATCCTTTGTAAATCTCTTAACCGAGTGCACACTAAACAATGTTGCTAAATCTCTTAACAGAGTAGACCTTAACCAATCTAGACATGTTACTCCTAATAGGGTAAGATCATCAGAAGTGATCAAACTTGTAAGCCTTAATTGGTCCCTTCCATTCTGTAGATAGTGAAGTTTTGTGGGTGTCATCTCCACTTAAATTTTTACCTTCTAACAGGGGTTTTCTGCATTACCAAATCTTGTGTCATGTTTCATTACATTTCATGAATGTTTACATGCAATTGAGCTTAAGATTTGATATAACATGCATAAAGATAAGAATAACAGATATGGTTGGTAATGCAAGGAATTGTTTACTAAATGGAAAAGGTTAATTGATAAAAGATTTTAAGGGTACTGATTCACATCTCTCCTCTCAGTACACACCTTCCCATTATTTCCAACACATGTCCATATCCAGGCATGAAACTCACTTTGGCCAGAGATTAGATTGGGTTTTCTGAGGAATTTTTGGACGAAAAAAAACCTAGTATAGATCAGTCAATGGAGATTCATAATATGTAATTTTTTATTAAATTTGATTAATATTTCTATTTTTAAATCATTTTGCACTAAAACAAGTCTATAGAAAAGAGAATGCAATCTTTTTGTAATTTTAATAACTTTTTTATTTTAAAGTTTATTTGGAAAAAACAGGTAAAACAAATCCACTTTTTGGCCCAAAAGTGGACTCAAATTCTTGTTGGCACCCTTTAGATAAACCAATAATAGAACATAGGAATCTACCTCTTATCTATTATTACGGTATCTTAGGGTAGGGATTTTGTGGATGGGAGAGGCAGAGTAATTTTGGGCACATGACGGTTGTCCCAACACTAAGGGTAAGCCTTGAGAGAGGAAACTTGTAGTCTATTTCACGCACCCTTGGAACAATAATTCTTCCACATTATGGTGAAATTAGTAAGGTTAAAGAGAAATGGGTTTCTGTGATCTATGTGAAGAGACCCTCAAATGTTAAATCTAGACTATGTTCGTTAGTTGATAATTTGATGGTTTGAATTTCTTTAATATTTATGAATAGTGATGGTTAATATGTATAAATTGTCTAACATATTTGGTTAGTAAGAATGATTCCCTAATTAATTATTCCTCAAATTGCACTAATTTATGAAAATGGTAAAGTGGTAGGAAAGGGGCCATTACAAATGATATCAAAACATGATCTTATCATCTTTTATGGTAAACGATAAACACGAAATCATTTTAGCAAATGTAAATGAATCCAAATATATACTTGATTAATATCAATTAAATTATATCTATGTATATATTAGAAAGAAATTATATTATAAACAGACTATAAAAAGTTGTCGTGATTGCATTGTTTATAATGTATACATCTTATCTCATAATCAATTATATTAAATGGAGGAAAAAAGCTTGGGAATTGTAGTTTACTAGTTCCCCAAGTTAAGTAGATCACCCCAAGCGATGAAATTGTCATAGTGGGATGTTCCTGCCTCTTGTGGTCCAAGAGGTGAATTTTCATAGTGGGACACTACACGCTCTTGGACTTAGTTAGGTTCAATAGTTTACAGGCCCCCTCTTGATGCTTTACTACCAAACTAAATCATGGTTGCATATGAAAGGAAAATTTAACATTCTCTATTTTCTAATAAATAAGAAATAATTTCACAATGTGTATACTCTGTGTAAGCTTCATTTTTGTCATGCATCAATGTGTATTCTTCATGTCTTCATACACCAATGCGTATACTTTGTGTCTTCATGCATCAATGTCTATGCTATGTGTCTTCATGCATTACTGTATATGCTTCATGTCTTCATACATGCATTTCATATTTTCATATGTATGGCCTTAATTTTGATATAGCATAATTTAGAGCAACAACTTTTGTTATCATACAAATGATGAAAATTGTTAGAGTTTGGATAAGATCATAAGTCCTTTTCTAACCAAGAAAAATATGATAATAATTGCTTGAGGGCAAGCAATTTTGAGAGGGTTGGTCTATCATGAGCCATGAATGGCATATGAATGAATGCATAAATTGCTTTTGTAATTAAGTTCTTATTTAATTCTTGATATAAATTAATATATTTGTTATTAAATAAATTACATGAATAAATAATATTATACCACTATGTTAATAATCAACAATAATCATATATGATAATTTTCATTAGTAAGAAATATATAATACCATAAAGACTGTTATATTATTATGATATATAATAAATAATTAATAATAAATGACTATATCAATAAACAAAAATAACATTCTATATATAATAATAGTATATCATTATCAATATTACTAATATACAATTATATATAATAAATTATTATTAATTATAATTAATTAACAAATGGAAAGAAAGAGTTTGGGAAACCATTGTTAAAGGACGTGACTCATGTTATAAGGAACATATATAAATCTGGTAAAGAGAAAAAATAAGAAAGGCATGAGAGGACATAATAGAAATGATAATAAGGGCACGTATGGGTGCTAGAATTTGACTGGAATTGACATTATCTAATTCTAGATAATGTCAATTCCATGTTTGTGTCCATCCAAAAAAACTAGAATTGGAATTTTGAAATCCAATTTTGCCCCAAAATGGGCATATGCATCTTCCCACAAATAGGTGGAATTAGAATTTCGAATTCCAATTCCAATTCCAATTTTCACAAAAGAAAATTTAATATATCGTTAGATCCATGACATGATAGGTGTATAAATGTGCGTATATATGCGTATATGTGTGTGTATACAAATGTGTATATATGTGTATCTTTATATATACACACATGTGTGTATATATACACATATGTGTATATGTGAATACACATGTATATATACATACATACATGTGTGTGTATATATACACACATGTATATATACATGTGTATATATATACACATACATGTATGCATATATACATGTGTGTATATATACATATATGTATATATATACACATGCATATATACATATATGTATATATACACATGTATACACACACACACATACACACACACACACACACACAGATAGATGCAGATCTAAATGCTAGTGCAAAGAATCTTACAACCAATGACAATGCAATAAATTTGCATTATGACAAGATTATGGAAGAAAAAAGGTTGAGACTTGAGATTTTAGAGGCAGAATCAAAATTCAAAGACGAGGTAACCGAGATTCAAGCTCTACTTCTACCAAATCTTACATTACTAGAATAACATATGACTTCGGCAAGACAATTGATTGCCACCCCAGAGATGTCTGTCACAAACGGTATCTATGATATGCATGCAAGAATAATATTAGAGCACATGGCCCTAGAACACCTTAAGGAGAAGTGGGAGAAAATGATGGAAGACATGTAGAACTCCCATTCCCACATTTTCAATAAGTTTTAAGTATTACACCTTTGTCCTTATTATTAAAAAATAGGGGGAAATAATATGTGACAACGAGAGTGTTGGTACTCCTAAATTTGGAACAAATTTGGAGTGACCATGTATTGATTTTCAGACAAGCAAAAGTGAATACCCTTGGAATTGTGTGAGAAGGCTCAGTGCCAGTGATTCAAAAAGGTGCTCGAATGATTTTCATAAGATACAAATTTGGAAGAGGCTTTAATGCCTTTCATTTGATGTATACAGTGGGTCCTAGCTCCTGATTTCCAATTCTGACATGTTTAGGGAGTAGTCATTTTGAGGGGGTCGCCTAATTCTGCATTTTCTAAAGTGTCAATTTGTTGTCCGGAGCCTACTTTGCCTCTGAGTATCTTACACCCTGTTGAATTTCATAAGCCATCACTTTGGGAATGTGTTCCATGCATATTAGAGAGCTTATGTGTTAAACCTCAGGTCATTCCGAATCTGTTTGGTAAGTTTTCATACTTCCCAAAGTTGGTTGTTCATGAACTGTCTGCATTTTTGTCATGTTTAGAAATCTGAATAGCCCAGTTTGACATGTTATAACTTTTGACCAATTCACCCAATTGAGAAAATTCTTTTTGCACTGTGTTCTAGTGGTCACACACTCCATATTTTCCAGTTTGCAGATCTTTATGAAATCAGATGACAAGTTTTCAAGAACCATTCTGATAGTTATTAATGCTGATTTCCTGAGTCTTTGAGTACAGAATTGGTAAGTGACCTACTTTGAGGTCTTGAAAGTCTATACCCGGGTGAACATTTTGGATAATTGAGTTGTCCTTCATATTGTAGACATAGGAGTGTATCTACCTGAAAATTTATAGACTCCTACCAATCCGTTTGACCAAGTTTCCAGGCTCACTCCATTTGCAATTTTTACAGTGTATTCAGTTCTACAAAGTGTGTTTTCCTGAAAATCCAAATGCCCTACTTTGCCAGTGAATAACTTTTGGCCGGTTGATTCTTTTGATGAATTTATTTTTGGATTGTCTTGCAAAGCTGACATACTACTTCCAGTTCAGATTTGAGCCCCCTATTAATCCATTTGTCAGCCTTTTAAAATCAATTACGGTGATTAAAAATCTTTTTTTGACAGTATGTTTGCAGGAATAGAATAAAAATGACAATTTCAAAGGTTAATAACTTTCAACTCGGGTATAGTTATGAGATGCCATTTTGGGGAATGATAGTTTGTAGATCAGAGAATGTGCCTATCAGAGGGCAAGGTCTGATCAAATAATTATGTCAGTTTTCAAAGACAGTTCCGAAGGCCAGTTGCCGTAGTTGTGATCAAACTGCAGAAGTGTCGAAATGATTATAAATGTCACCGGTTTGTACTTAATGCTCAAAATTTAACATATGGAATTGTAGGTAAGAGGCAATAGTGCAAGAGGGCTTTCAAATAATACAAGGCAACAATCAATGTCATCCATCCGGTTGGTTTCTATTCAACATTCTGTCGGATTGCCCACAATGTCAGAATTTTATATTAATGATCATGTTACATTTGCATGCGGATAGCATGCAATCACAAGTTTCAGATGACCTATGGATGTCAACGTTTGGAATTGATGTTTTCTTTTTAAAAGAGAAAAACATGAAAATTAAAACAAGGTGCCAAGTTTCAGTGTGGCATTTGGGGGAGTTTTGTTTAAACAGTTGAAAATAGATAAAATAAAATCTGCAAGTATATTGTCATGCGCAGCTCTTGGGGAGAATGGAGGAGTCAAAAATCCATTGCAGATGCCATGTAAATCCAAAGTAGAGATTGCTGAGAGTCTGCGCTAAGTTGGAGATTGTTTATTTTTTTAAAAACATTAAGAGTGGACAACAAATTCAATTGCCAAACATAAGTCCAAGCAGCCAGCACATGGAAAATGGTAGAAGTTTCATTGCATATTGGGGAACTTTATTACATAGTCTGCTGCGTAGTTTCAAACTATAATCACCATGGCATGTTCAGTGCAGAAAAAGGAGAATACCACTGCAAGAAATAACATATTGGATATTCAAAGCATGGCAAATGAGTTTGCTGGAAATGCATAACATACTCAGTATCCTGCACAGCAGTATTAGTGGGGGGAAATTGCAAATTTTAAAAGCATTAAGTACCAACTGATTTGCAATCCAACAGTTCTCAGCCATATTTGCGCAAATATGAATTGGGGGAATGCTTCAATGTTTGTTTAAAATTTACAAAGTGAGACCACAGTGTTGCCGCGCTAGAAATCAGAGGGAAGTTTTTGAAATTTTAAACAAAAATCTACATTTTTGACTCCATGAGGAGTGGCGCCCTGATCTCTAGAGAACATTGGTGGCCCTCTTTTGAAATCAAATAGTGCCATTGATGAGCAACACCCAGGAAAAGCCAAATTACATTGCAAAATAGTTTTTCCAGCAGACTGCAATGGATTTTGGTGAAGTAATTTGAATTTTTTGAAGGTTTTAAAGTCAAATTTGAAAAAGTAAAACCATAGGGAGGGGCGCCCTGGCTATTTAAACACGTTCATGGTTTCCATTTTCACAGATTCAAAGCCATTAATGAGCAGTTTTTTGAACAAGTTCCCAGGAAAATGAAAAACAATGAAATTATTTTATCCCATATGGCCTGTGTAGTTGCGTTTTTGGTATTTATATACCAAAACACATTCTTTATAAGCAAGAAAGAGAGACGAGAGGCTCTTGGCAGCTCTTTGAGGGCTGAAGTAATGGAACTATGGACTGTATATTGTGTTTTAACATAAATTTTGAAAATGGCTTTAAACCATGAAAACAAATATCCCACATGCATGCCTCAAGAGCATTTCGAAATACATATATACAAGAACACAAACATGTAAGTTTGAAGTTGAAGAGGAGACTATCCACGCGCGCGCCCTCATTCGACTGCCTCGGTTTTCGTAACCAAAAATGCAGGAGATGAAATTTTGATGAAAATGAACAATGCTATTGGTCGCGATATCGCTGGATGTGCATGGTCGTCCAGTCGCCAAATGCCCCAGTCACCCAGTCAGGTGTGAAGATGTAGTTAACCGCCGGAGTTCCGAGACCTGGCAACTGACTGCTAGCAGTTAGTCACGCAGTCGCATGACATTGAAGGTTGAGCGCCAAGACTCGGTGACTAACCGCTAGCGGTTAGTCACGAAGTAGCCAGAAGAGAAAGATAGCTGTTGCGACATGGAAATAGATGCTGGTCGCCAGGTCGCCAGATGGAGTTAGCCACTGGGTGCAGGTCGCTAGGTCACCCAGAAATGAAGGAAGAGTTAAAAATTGCTCGCGACTTTGATTTCCATCTTGTCGGATGTGACAGAAGTTAAAATGAGTTAAGACCAGTTTGTGACAGCGAATGTGAGCATGCCACTTGTCAAAATCTGGCAATTTCTGGGTAAAATATGAATGAGTCTGGGATTTTCAATGACTTTAAATGTGCACAGGGTTAATTATAACAGGGAATTTCATATGTTTTATTGCAAATCTTTATGTTTTTTTCCTGGAGGTTTTTTAAAGACACAGGAGATAATCAGATTTTTCAGAGATTGGAGATATATCAGATATTTTCTTAGACATTGGAAATCAGATTTTTATAGATTAAAAGATCAGATTTGGGGTAAGAAATAAAGGTTGAATTTGCATAACTGGAACAAATATATTTATTTGTTTTTCAGACTTGACAGAGGATTTTCAAGGAGATATTTTCAAAGGGAAAATGTGACAGATTTGAAAGATATTTTGCAAGAGATGAAAGAAGATATTTTCAGACAGATGGACTCAGTTATTAATTGAATATATCAGATATTTTGAAAAACAAGGAATGAGTGCATATCAGATTTGGAAGGAGAGACAGGTGTTGGATATACATAGTCTTTAGGGTTTCTTCTCTTCTATATGTCTTCTTCTTTTCTCATTTGTAAAGGTTCCTTTCCTCTGCTCTGTTCTGGTTTTTTCCTACAGATGCCCAGAGAAGGTCCCTGTTGGTCTTGTGGAGATTTTATTGTAAGTTATACTTCTGTGTCTTTGTGTATTCAGGAAAGATTATTGTCTGGATGTGTTGAAGCAGAATACAGTAATAGAATATAGTGTGGTTCTCCCTCTTTCATATTATCTTGTCTCTTTGCATTCTGTTTGTGCTCTAGTGTGTTTCACCTGTAAGGCATTTGAAATA
>MU228454.1:364204-449747 GCA_018584345.1 Thuja plicata
AGGATAGTTTGTAAGGCACTCTATCTCAGTCGCATGTAGTTTGTAAGGCACTCTACAGTATCTCTATTAGTTTATCTCTGTTGATTCATGTTTTCATTGACTCTTTGCCCAAGGGATAGGCACTGGTTTAGAGTATTGTTTGCAGTTTGTTCCTTATCCAATATCAAAAGCAATTTAATCAAAATACTCTTGTTACTAAGAACAAACAAACTGAACTCAGTAAGGACCTATGTCAGCAGGACTGTGTTCACTTTAGTGATTCCTTGGAGAGTGAATCATTAGGTTTTCCCTCCTACATAAAAGGAAGAAGGATGAAAATCCTTGTATCACTAGTTTTTGCTATATTCAAGACCATAAGTTTGTATGGTTAAATATTGCATCTGATTATGCTTGGTCATTTGCAAGGTAATTTATAAGTTGGTTTAACAAAGGTACATAGAAAATCAGTGTCCACACTATAACATATTGTGTAAATAGAAATCATAAAAGGTAAAACCTGCTTGAGTATATGTGGAGCTCAAAAATGAAGAAGGACCTTATCCAGTCCTTAGCAATTAGTCTTTTCTTGTTCCTGAATCAGTATTAGAAAGCATGGTGTTCAAGTACTCATTTCAAGCACTGTGGTTCATATAAGAAAAATCCCTAATAGAGAGAAATAATAAAAGGGGAATTAATAAGGTGAAATGGGGAAATATATGTATTGAAAAGCTCAAAGGAGGAAATACATGTATAAAAGAAAGAATATATACATGTAAATATACTATACCAGGGCATATACCTAGTGGGAGTCATATATTAAAAAAGTAAAATATACGGTGTATATATTAAAACAGTTTAGCTTTGCATATATCAGTTTTTTGATAGTAATATCAAAGGGGGAGATTGATGTTCATATTTTTCCATTAGAATACAAAGGAAACAAGTTTATGAACAATTAGTAACATGCTCACTGAAAGACAGTTTACACTGCAATCCGGCACAACAATTTTGTAGAGGTCATCGAAACTAGTCTTCACTGAAGGATAGGTTACAAGGTAAACTGATGACACAACCTAAAGAGTAACCCGACAAAATAGTTCATTGAGGAAATTGATAGAATAGTCAAAAGTGTAACCCGACAGAGAAAACTGAAAAGCAGAATGTCTACAGAGACATCACCAAAGAAAGATTGTAGAGGAACCCAAGAACCAGTCTACTGAGAGACAATTTTATTCCAAGAAATGTGGATTTGACTTACACGTCAGATAAAACACTTAAGTTTTATATTTATCTTTAAAGAAGATCTTTAAAACCATTTCTTGAGGGACAAGTAAAGCATATATAATTATTTTAATTAGTCTCACTAATTGTAAACATGAAAACTAGGAGATCAAGGTCAATTTGTAAACCGTTGATCATAGAGTTACCATTGAAATGCGTGAAATCTATTTAGGTCAATCTAATGTATAAATAAATATGAAATCATTTAGAACAAGCATATGTGATGATGATTACAACCGAGGAGCACATCTATGGATCAGAGATAGAGTTTTATGTAGAAGGACAACAAAGGATGAAATAGGTTATAATGAACCAAATTCAAGGCTACCGAGAAGAACAGAGGTACTAATCCATCACACTAGGTGATACATTATACATGTGTATTCAGCAATCCTAGATTGCATATCTTTAGGTCAACAAGTATTTTTGAATACATTCTAACAAGTGTATCAAATAGAAGAAATCCTTTAAGAAGGTGGATTTAACAATCCTTTGTAAATCTATTAACCGAGTGCACACTAAACAATGTTGCTAAATCTCTTAACAGAGTAGACCTTAACCAGTCTAAATATTTTACTCCTAACAGTGTAAGATCATCAGAAGTGATCAAACTTGTAAGCCTTAACCAACCCCTTGCATTCTGTAGATAGTGAAGTTTTGTGGGTGTCATCCCCACCGCAATTTTTACCTTCTAGAAAGGGTTTTCTGCATTACCAAATCTTGTGTCATGTGTCATTACATTTCATGAATGTTTACATGCAATTGAGCTTATGATTCGATATAACATGCATAAAGATAAGAATAACATATATGGTTTGTAATGCAAGGAATTGATTACTAAAGCGTAAAGGTTAAATGATAAAATTTTTTAAGGGTACTGATTCACTTCTCCCCTCTTAGTACACACCTTCCCATTATTTCCAATGCATGTCCATATGCAGACACGAAACTCACTTTGGCCACAGATTAGATTGGGTTTTCTAAACCCAGTATAGATCAGACAATGGAGATTCATAATATGTAATTTTTTAGTAAATTTGATTAATATTTCTATTTTTAAATCATTATGCACTAAAAAAAGTCTATAGAAAAGAGAATACAATCTTTTTTGTAATTTTAACAACTTTTTTATTTTAAAGTTTATTTCAAAAAAATAGGAAAAACAGATCCACTTTTTGGCCCCAAAGTGGACTCAACTTCTTTTTGGCACCCTTTAGATAAACCAATTATAGAACATAGGAATCTACCTCTTATCGATTATTAGGGTATCTTAGGGTAGGGATTTTGTGGAAGGGAGAGGCAGAGTAATTTCAGGCACATGACGGTTGTCCCAACACTTGGGGTAAGCCTTGAGAGAGGAAACTTGTAGTCTATTTCATGCACCCTTGGAACAATAATTCTTCCACCCTATGGTGAAATTAGTAAGGGAAAAGAGAAAGGGATTTCTGTGATCTATGTGAAGAGACCCTCAGATGTTAAATCTAGACTATGTTCCTTAGTTGATCACTTGATGGTTTGAATTTCTTTAATATTTATGAATAGTGATGGTTAATATGGAGAAATTGTCTAACATATTTGGTTAGTAAGAATGATTCCCTAATTCACTATTCCTAAAATTGCACTAATTTATGAAAAAGGTAAAGTGGTAGAAAAGGGTCCATTGAAAGTGATATCAAAGCATGATCTTATCATCTTTTAGGGTAAATGATAAACACGAAATCATTTTAGCGAATGTAAACGAATCCAAATATATACTTGAGTAATATCAATTAAATTATATCTATGTATATATTAGAAAGAAATTATATTATAAATAGACTATAAATAGTGGTCGTGATTGCATTGTTTATAATGTATACATCTTATCTCATAATCAATCAGATCGAATGGAGGAAAAAAGTTTGGGAATTGTAGTTTGCCAGTTCCCCAAGTTAAGTAGATCACCCCAAACGATGAAATTGTCATAGTGAGATGTTCCTGCCTCTTGTGGTCCAAGAGGTGAGTTTTCATAGTGGGACACTACATGCTCTTGGACTTAGTTAGGTTGAATAGTTCTCAGGCCCCCTCTCGATGCATTACTACCAAACTAAATCATGGTTGCATATGAAAGGAAAATTTAACATTCTCTATTTTCTAATATATAAGAAATAATTCCAGAATGTGTATACTCTGTGTAAGCTTCATTTTTTTCATGCATCAATGTGTATTCTTCATGTCTTCATACACCAATGTGTATGCTTCGTGTCTTCATGCATCAATGTGTATGCAATGTGTCTTCATGCATTATTGTATATGCTTCATGTCTTCATACATGCATTTCATATTTTCATATGTATGGCCTTAATTTTGATATAGCATAATTTAGAGGAACGACTTTTGTTATTATACAAATGATGAAAATTGTTAGAGTTTGGACAAGATCATAAGTCCTTTTCTAACTAAGAAAAATATGATAATAATTGCTTGAGGGCAAGTAATTTTGAGAGGGTTGGTCTATCATGAGCCATGATTGGCATATGGACGAATGCATAAATTGCTTTTGTAATTAAGTTCTTATTTAATTCTTGATATGAATTAACAGATTTGTTATTAAATACATTACATGAATAAATAATATTATACCACTATGTTAATGATCAACAATAATCATATATGATAATTTTCATTAGTAAGAAATATATAATACCATAAAGAATGTTATATTATTATGATATATAATAAATAATTAATAATAAATGATTATATCAATAAACAAAAATTACATTCTGTATATAATAATAGTATATCATTATCAATATTACTAATATATAATTATATATAATAAATTATTATTAATTATAATTAATTAACAAATGGAAAGAAAGAGTTTGGGAAACCATTGTTAAGGGACATGACTCATGTTATAAGGAGCATATATAAATATGGTAAAGAGAAAAAAATAAGAAAGGCGGGAGAGGACATAATAAAAATTATAATAAGGGCACGTTTAAGTGCTAGAATTTGACTGGAATTGACATTATCTAATTCTAGATAATGTTAATTCCATGTTTGTGTCCATCCAAAAAAACTAGAATTGGAATTTCAAAATTCCAATTTTGCCCCAAAATGGGCATATGCATCTTCCCACAAATAGGTGGAATTAGAATTTTGAATTCCAATTCCAATTTTTACAAAAGCAAATTTAATATCTCATCAGATCCATGACATAATAGGTGTATAAATGTGTGTATATACACAAATGTGTATATATGTGTATACACATGTATATATACATACATACATACATACATGTGTGTGTATATATACACACATGTATATATACATATATATGTATACATACATACACACACATGTGTATATACACACATGTGTGTGTATATGTTTGTATGTGTGTATATTTGTAAATATGTATACACACACAATTGTGTGTGTGTATACACACATGTATATACACATATGTGTATATATACATGTGTGTATATGTTTGTATATACACACACACATGTATGTGTGTATATACACACACATACACACCATTAAAATTATTTATACATCTTCTCAATCATCTTCCGAGTGAACCAAACGAGTCCAACCCATATTTTGGAAATCATTTCCAAGATATGTATCTTCTAGAATTGTAGCTTCTTCTAGAATTGACATTATGGTATCACTAATACCATTATCATCATCACAAATTTCAAATCTCATTGTAAGTATCTTCCTTACTCCTAATTATTAATTTATCAACCAATTTATTTGTTATTATAAAATTTCCATATAATTTGTCTAACTTTCCTTTCCTTAATTATTTATACGACAATATAAATACAAATAGATAATTTTTATACTTTATAAATAATAATTCACAAGAACTATTTATCTCTCATGAAAATAAATGATACACCTAGCTAATAAATAAATCATCACTTGATACCTTTTATGACAATACAAATATTTTCTTTGGATTATTATTAGGTACTGTCATTTCTAATGCCCAAAAAAATTTCAAAGAAAAACTTTATAACATTTTTTGGAAATGAGATGAGTAACTGAGAGGGGAGGGGTGAATCAATTATTCCAAAAATAAATCCTTTGTCCCTTAGATGACTTAAAAAATATATGACTGTTTCTCGGTCAATTTAGATATTCTTCTATAACTCGGGTGACAAAGAAAAACATATATTATCCAATGCAATTTATACTTTAGTGTTTAAGTGGAGAAACATAAAACATGAATCAAATAACAAGTACACCGGTGACACCAAGATTTAATATGGAAACCCAATATGGGAAAAACCACTAATGTAACTAGTTACTATTTTTCACTCTTCTGAAGTGAGCCCTATTAGGAGAAACCTTGTTAAAGGTTAAAAAAACACACTGTAAGGTATGACCTTGTTAGAGGATTTAATCACCTTGTTAAGAGTGGCCTTGTTAGAGGTCTTTACCACTTCAACATATAAATATTACCTTGTGAGAGGTTTTACAAAAAGACTGTTAAGTCTACTCTGTTAAGATATTTTAGATCACTGCTATAATTGTTAGAAAGTAACAATGGATTGACCTATATGTGTAAGAAACTATCTTTGCCAATTTAGATCACTGTTCTAATTATAACTGGATCCTTGCCGATCAAATATTCTATTGCAACTCTGAGTGCCTTGTACACAATTAGAATCCCATCTAATTTTTCCTTCACTCTTTGTTCCACACTTCTACTTCTTTATTTTCTTTTTCACACATCTCACACGTATTCAATCCAAACTTGACCTTACATATATATGATATATCCTGCCAAGTTGGCTTGAATAAACTTATAAACAATTAATAAAACATAATTCAGTCGGCCTCTTGTAACCAATTAAATATAAAATGTAAACCACTGTTAGTCGGCTAACACTCAATATTCAACTCAATGAACACTGCATCTCATCAACTCCCAACCATTCTTGAATTTCCCGACTGACTCAGTCAACACTGATCAATTCCAACACCTGACCAGTCTTGGTCAACGCTAAAAACACTTTCTATTCACCAACTGTGCTCAGTCTGAGTGTAGACATTTGTGTAACATCACTACATAAGTGCATATACATGTGTAACATCAATGAAAATACACAATTGAATAATTGTCTTCAACAATATCCCTCTTTGGCATTGATGGCAACACAACATGTCATAATACAAAGAATTGTAGAGAAACATAAAAATTTCTTTAATTTCCTTCGCTTCATTCTGATTCTCATCCAAAAACTCCCTCTGCCATCAAACTTTGTCTCTAATAAGATTCTCCCTCTATCTTCTTAACTCTTTGTCTTCTTTTGTATTATACCAAACTCTCCCTCTTTGACAACATATGCCAAAGACACCATTTCCATGAATATCAATAATAGTAGTCAATGTTTTATCTCTTTGAAGTGTAATGTACCTGAATGTACCAATTCATCTTTAATAAGTCTTGATGTACCTGCATCAACTAACAGATCTTAATTGTAGCTTGGGTTGATGCATCACTAAACTATATTTAGTGAGTTTTAGCTAGGGGAAGCACCCCTAGCTTTCCTCTAAGATACAAAAATGCATCCTTAGGTAAAGGTTTGGTAAATATGTATGTAGCTTGTTCTTTAGTACTTTCATATTCCAACCTTACTTCTTTGTCATGTACCAATTCCCTCAAGAAATGATACTCAATTGCTATATGCTTTGTTTTTGTGTGCATCACATGATTCTTTGAAATTTTAATGGCCTTGGTGTTGTCACAGTAGATAACAATTGGCTCTTTTACTTCTTCCTTCATTCCTGACAATAACTTCTTGAACCATATGATGTTTGAATAGTTCATTGCTGCAGCCACATATTCTGCCTCTACTGTTGACAAAAAAATACAATTATTCTTTTTTCTAGTCCAAGACACTAACACTAGGGCTCTTCCTGTCACCAACACTTCAATCCCAATCAACATCAATGAATGTTTTCAAATCAAGATTTCCACCTTTCTTATACCACAAGCTATAGTCTTCAGTACCCTTCAGATACCTCAAAATTCTCTTAATTTCTATGAGGTGATTTTCTCTAGGATTAGCTGAAAATCTTGCCATAATACCAACAACTAATGCAATATCAGGTCTAGTGTGAACAACATATTGCAATTTTCAAATCATGGATCTATAGTTGGTTTGATCTACCTCCTTAGAATCATCATCTTTAGACAATTTTTTCCCAGTACACATTGGTGTTCCAACTGCTTTGGAATATTCCATTCCAAATTTTTTGAGTATCTCCTTGATATATTTTGATTGAGTGATATAGATACCATCCTTTATTTGATGAACTTGTAATCCAAAAAATAATTTTATCTCACCAAAAATGGACATCTCAAATTCTTTACTCATAGCTACAGAGAATGCTTTGCATAGGTCATCATATCCAGTGAATAATATGTCATCAACAAATATCTTTGCCAGCAAAATTTTGTTATGTGGTCCTTCTTTGATATACAAAATACTATTATCAATAGTTCTCTGAAAACCAATACTTACTAAGTAACCATGTAGTCTTTCATACCAAGCTCTAGGCGCTTTCTTGAGTCCATACAATGCTTTGTGTAGTTTGCAAACCATGTTCCTTCTACTAGAATCAACAAATCCTTCAGGTTTCTCAATGTAGACTTCTTATAGAATCCCATTCAAGAATGCAGATTTCACATCCATTTGATATAACTTGTATCCTTTGTGTGTAGCATATGCTAGAAGAGTTCTGACTCCTTCAAGTCTTGCAACAGGAGCAAAATTTTCTCCATAATCAATACCCTCTTCTTGAGCATATCCTTTACAAACTAATCTAGCCTTGTTTCTTGAAACTTCACCATTTTCATTCAACTTGTTTCTGAAAACCCACTTTGTTCCAATCACATTCTTTTCCTTCAGTCTAGGTACCAGAGTCAAGGTTTTGTTCTTCTCAATTTGCTCAATTTCTTCATTCATTGTTTCTATCCAGCTCTCATCATTCAATGCATCTTTTACAGTTCTAGGTTCAAATTCACTGAGTAAGCATGTACCTTTTAGTTTGTTTCTTGTCACAACACCTTCTGTCTGATCTCCAATTATCTACTCAGGTACATGATGCCTTCTAACATACGTGTAAATTACTGGATCCTTTAGTCTTGATTCTAGACTTGATCCACTAGGTTTGTCATTCTCAAACATTCTTTCCTTTTCCTTTTTTTGATGCTTGGGATCCACTGACCGTGGCTCAGGTCCCTCAATCTGTGACTTGGGTCCCTCTATCTAAGACTCAGTTCCCTCTTTCTATGACTCAGTCTCTTCTACCAGCAACTCAGGTTGCACAGTCTACAACTCAGGTTGCACAGTTTGTGCTGATGTATTAAGTGGTAGATAGTTCTGCTATCCATTCACCATTGCTCAAGTCATGGGAATAGTATCAGGTTCATTATACACAAAGTTCTTGTAGTCTTCAGGTTCTTTACCGCTTTTTTCTTCACACTTTTATCCAAACTCATCAATCTTGAAATGTACACTTTCTATAACCTTATGAGTAGTTAGATTCAGACATTTGTATGCTTTAATTTTACATGAGTAGCCTAGAAATATACCTTCATCACCTTTTGCATCTAGTTTTCCATTTCTGGCTTCCTTCAAAATGTAACATCTACTTCCAAATACTTTAAAATAATGAACATTAGGTTTATAGCCATACCATAGTTTAAAAGGTGTCTGGTTACTGCCTTTCTTCAATTGAACACTGTTCAAGGTGAACACTGTAGTACTGATAGCCTCCTTCCAGTATTTGGCAGCAACATTCTTTTCAATCAATAGTGTTTTGGCACAATCAGGGGTAGATACCTATCTTTTGATTCCTTTTTCATTGCAGAATTCATTGAACTCATTAGAAATGAATTATCCTCCTCTGTTAGACCTCAGGCACTTTAGTTTCATTCTTGTTTGCTTCTCAACTCTTGCAAGATACCACTTGAATTTCTGAAAAGCTTCAGATTTTTCTCTAAGAAACATGACAGTCATCATTTTGCTATGATCATCAACAAAAAGAATAAAGTATTTAGCACTAGTATAGCTTGTTGTCCCAATTGGTCCACATAGGTCAGTATGTACCAACTCCAGGATTTCATCTATGTTGTAATTATTTCTCTTGAAACTTGTCTTTCTCATCTTCCCAATTTGACACTATTTGTATGTTTCTAACTTGGGTTTCTTCAAGATAGGAATACCTCTAACTCTTTTGTTCTTGATTATGTTTACTAGATTATAAAAATTCACATGACACAACCTTTTATGTCATAGCCAACTTTCTTCTACTTGTGCAGTAAAGGATGAACCTTCAATGAGATCAAGATAGAATAGATAACCTTTTGTTTGTGTGTCAGTTCCAACTAGGTTCCCTTTACCATCTAGGAGATTGGCCTTTCCATTCGTGAATTCTACCTTGAAACCAATGTTGTTCAACTGTGCTACATTGAGTAGATTCCTTCTTATTCCTTCAACCCATTAAGGACTATCACATTTGATTCCATCTGTCGGAGTGATGCAACCTTTTCCTTTCACATAGCAGGGTTCATCATCCCCAAAACTGACACTACCACCACCATATTGTTCAAGATGTTCAAACTTTGTCTTATCACCAGTCATGTTATGAGAACAACCACTATCAATTATCCATGTGTCATTTTTAGTGATATGTGAGAAAAGTGTTGTCTTTTAATCTGACTCATTCTTAATAGCAATATAAACCATTTCATCTTCATCTTCATCACTATCAGAATCTTTAGCAATGTAAAAATATTTCTTACCTTTGTTCTTGTAGCTCTTGTAGTTCTTGAAATCATTCTTGCCTTTATACTTGTTGAAGTTTTTCTCATCTTTGTCTTCCTTGTTCGGATACTTGGCAACAATGTGACCGACCTCATTACATGAGAAGCAAATCAATAATATTATTCCTTTGTATTTTCCTTTGTCATCTCTCTTTACAAGTAATGCTTCAATGATCTCCAGATCTTCATCATCAGATTCATCATCACTCTCACTTTTAATATGTTTTCCTTTTGAGTATATATCCTTCTTACCAAGGTTCAATTTATCTTTGAATGCAGAATCAAAATTGCTAGGTTTAGGAGAATAATTGTCAAAGTTATCTAGCTCAAAATTTTTTAGCCTTCCAACCCATGTATCCAAGCTAATATCCTTATTGCACCTCATCTCTTGAATAGCTTAAACTCTAATAGCATAGATAGGAAGTAAAGTTATTAATACCTTGCTGACCACTATTGTATCTTCAATTATTCCTCCAACAGCTCTGATG
The DNA here is from genome assembly GCA_018584345.1 of Thuja plicata. Classification (NCBI taxonomy): domain Eukaryota; kingdom Viridiplantae; phylum Streptophyta; class Pinopsida; order Cupressales; family Cupressaceae; genus Thuja; species Thuja plicata. Next base: position 374,798 of record MU228454.1, read on the forward strand.
GCGCTCACAACCTTTTTGATTCTCTCACTATATTTTGTAATGTCCTATCCTTCTTTCATGTGCATAAGATCAAATTATCCTCTGAGACTTTCTACTTTGGCTCTCTTAAGATTTTCAACTCCTCCATGAATTTCTTGTAACTTCTTCCACATATCATAGGCTTTAGGGCAGTCCTTAACTTCATCAAATTCTGAGTAGATGAGTGACGAAGCTATATCAACCATCATTACATTGTGAAGCTTTTGTTCCATCATATGTTCCACAATCATGGCTATTGTTGGTGCTACATATTTACTATCCAAAAACTGTAAACTAGCATCCCCAATAGTAGATAGATGTAACCTCATCAACTCTTGCACTACAACAAAGTTGTCTTTTTTTAATCTTTGGGATCTCCCTTGTGTAAGACATCTCTGATCTTTAGCTTAGGCCTTGAAACCTTCTCTGAAAGAAATTGATTCTCTGACACCAATTGTTGGAAATGAGATGAGTAACTGAGAGGGAAGGGGTGAATCAGTTACTCCAAAAACAAATCCTTTGTCCCTTAGATGTCTTAAACAATATATCACTATTGCTCGGTCAATCAATATATTCTTCTGTAACTCGGGTGACAAAGAAAATCATATATTATCCTATGCAATTTATACTTTAGTGTTTAAGTGTATAAACATAAAACATGAATCAAATAACAAGTACATAGGTGACACCAAGATTTAATGTGGAAACCCAATATGGAAAAAACCACCAATGTAACTAGTTACTATTTTTCACTCTTCTGAAGTGAGCCATGTTAGGAGACAACCCTGTTAAAGGTTACAAAAACACACTGTAAGGTGTTACCCTATTACAGGATTTAATCACCCTATGAGGAGTGGCCTTGTTAGAGGTATTTAACACTTCAACATAGAAATGTTACCTTGTGAGAGGTTTTACAAAAAGACTGTTATGTCTACTCTGTTAATAGATTTTAGATCACTGCTACAATTGGTAGAAAGTAACAATGGATTGACCTGTATGTTTAAGAAACCATATTTTCTGATTCAGATCTTTGTTCTGATTATAACTAGATCCTTGTTGATCAAATATTCTATTGAAGCTCTGAGTGCTCTTTACTTAACCAAAATCCCATTTTATTTTTCCTTCACTCTTTGTTCCACACTTTTTCTTCTTTCTTTTCTTTTTCACACATCTCACACATATTCAATCCAAACTTGACCTTACATATATATGATAGATCCTGCCAAGTTGGCTTGAATAAACTTATAAACAAATAATAAAACACAATTTAGTCGGCCTCATGTAACCAATTAAATGTAAAATGTAAACCATTGTTAGTTGGCTGACATTGAATATTGAATTCGATCAACACTACATCTCATCAACTCCTGACCATGCCTGAATTACCCGAGTGACATGGTCAACACTGATCAATTCCAAAACTTGACCAGTCTTGGTCAACATTGAAAACACTTTCTACTCACCAACTATGCTCGGTCTGAGTGTAGAAATTTGTGTAGCATCACTACATAAGTGTATATACATGTGTAACATCAATGACAATGCATAATTAAATAATTGTCTTCAACAACATTAGGGGGGGAAATGTTACCCGATCACAAAATAGAGGGAAGATTCCTCTTCTTAAATTCTTTCTACTACACTTATACTAATTATATTATCTTGAATTCTTAAGGGTTTTTATTTTCTTAGAAGTTAATATAATTAGTTCACTTAAGTCAAAAAATGAGAGATAATTGTATTATTTTACCATCCTTAAAATAGACACCAAACTAAATGAGAAATAGCATGAGTATGTGAATTTCACCTTTACAAAATCATTCTTAAGAACAAGTCAACCTAAAAATTTAATAATGATCACATAAACACACCATATATACATGACTTAATATACAAGTTATTGACTCATTTTTTGGTGCTTGAAATCCATTTTCTAAAATGATTTAATAAACCAACTACTTAATATAAGTACATCAAATAACAAAGTGCATCTTTAATAGATCTTATTGATTGTTAAATAAACCTAGTTAATTAACACTAGTCAAAACGAATACATCAAATATTCAAATATATTATTCTACCCATTTCATTTCATTTGAAAATAAATAAATAATATCATATATAGATATTTTAAGAATTTTTAAGTTCATGATATGTAAACTTAGTTCACTTCTTTCCCTTTCTTGTTATTCCTAAGTTTTTATATATGGGTCCAAATATCAGGGGCTTTATCTTAGTAAAGCTAACCAAACTAAATTATATGAATAGTTAAGCTATAAAAGCACACCATTTACCCTAAATTTGGTAGACCACATTCATTATTCTTGTGACTTTCAAGTGCTACTTATGATATATAAACTAAGATGAATTTTCAATTATTTGGTTATTTTTTAATACCTATATGAAGAATTTAAATCCTCTATACAACTAACAACACACATGATCTACAATCAAATGTCAAAGATTCATTATTTGCTATTCCTTGCAGGAATTGACATAGGCAAGCTTTCTAAACATATTTTTAAATTGGTGTACCAGCTCTTTCTACAAAGAAAAAAAGTGTGTAAATCATTTCCATAGACTAAATGGCTAGAGCCTTAAGAATATCTTTCCTTAAAACTTCAACAATATGCATCTTCATTTTGAGGATGAATTATGCAACCTTTAGCTTATCCTAAATTCTAACTACATAATTTGAGAGCCTTCTTGTGTAGTTTGATTTTTTCTCACATACTCTTTGCATCAGTACTGATAATCATATTCCTTCAATATATTATTTTTGTCAAATGCCAAACAAAAATTAATTATTATTTTTTTTTTAAAATATGTTTCTTACCATAATGATGAAAAATTTATAAATATGAATCTCTATTAAACTCTACCATGTTCTCATGCTATTTTAGTACTCCAAACTGTTGGAAATGAGTTGAGTAACTAACAGGGGAGGGGTGAATCAATTACCACAAAAAAAAATCTAATTCTCTTAGATGTTTTAATAAAACTTATCACTCTACTCAGTTAATAAAAGATATTCTGTTGTAACTCGGTTAAAAAAGCAACCTTAAGATATTAAATATGATTAACCTTTAGTGACTAAGTGAAAAAACATAAAGCATAAAGAAAATAATAGGTACACAGATAACACCAATATTTAACATGGAAACCCAATTTGGGAAAACCACCAATTGCAACTAGTAACTATTTTTCACTTTTCTGAAGTGAGCCATGTTAGGAGCCAACCCTGTTAAAGGTTACAAAACACACTGTTAGGTGTGACCTTGTTAGAGGATTTAATCACTCTGATAGCAGTGGCCTTGTTAGAGGTCTTCAGACACTTCAATGTAGAAATGCCACCTTGTGAGATGATTTATGAAAGACTGTTAAGTCTACTCTGTTAAGATATTTGGATCACTGCTACACTTGTTAGAGAGTACCAATGAGTTGACCTGATTGAAAAAGAAACTAACTTTGCAAATTCAGATCTCTATTCTGGCATTAACTGGATCCTCACTGATCAAATATTCTTTTGCTACTCAGTCTAGATATTCTGTCCTTAATCAGAATTCCTTCTTACTTTGCCTTCACTCTTCATATCAAAAACTCTACTTTCTATTCAATCCAAAATTGACCTTGTATATATATGAGAACCCTTGTCAACTCGGCTTGAATACCCTTCCAAATAAATAATAAAACTCAAATCTATCGGTTGTAATTAACCAATTAAATTTAAAGTGTAAACTATTGTAAGTCAACTAACACTAAATGCATAACTCGGTTAACACTGTAATCCTTCAATGCCCGATCATTACTCAGCTGAAACAAAACTTACTATATTTCTTGAGTGAACTTGGTTAATATAGAACTTTCTTCATTAACCAACTGAGCTTGGTTAAGTTTATGAATTTTTGTAACATCAATACATTTGTGGAATATCAATGACAATACACAATTGAATAATTGTCTTCAACAATCTCCCTCTTTGGCATTGATGGCAACACAACATGTCATTATACAAAGAATTTTAGAGAAACAAAAACAAGAATAAAATTTATAATGTTCTTAGTTTCATTCTGATTCTCATCTAGAAAATTCCTTCTGTCTTCACAGTCATTGATATACAGATTTCTCTCTCTTACATCAATCTCTGTCTCTAATAAAATTTCTCTCTCTGATATATTGATTTCTTTGGACTGACATCAATAATCTCTCCCTCTTTGACATCCAATTCCAAAGACTCCATCCAATGAAGTTGTAATTTACTTGATGTACTGATTCATATGCAATAAGCTCTGAAAATCTGCATCAACTGGTTAGCTGTTCACTGTAGCTCAGTTGATGCATCACTAATCTATGCTTTAGTGAGCCTCAGTTAGGGGAATCACCTCTAGCTTTCCTCCAAGATACAAGAATGCATCCTTAGGTAGAGGTTTTGTGAATATGTCTGCAATTTATTCTTTAGTATTCACATAACCCAACCTTATGTCCTTTTCCTAAATAAATTCTCTCAAGAAATGATACTTTATTGCAATATGCTTAGTGTTAGTATGTATCACAGGGTTCTTTGAAATGTTAATAGAACTAGTATTGTCGCAGTAGATAACACATGGTTCTTTGATTTCCTCCTTCATACCTGACAACAACTGTTTGAACCATATGATATTTGAATAATTCGCTACTGTAGCAACATAATCTGCCTCTACTATAGACTGGGAAATTATGCAATTTTGTTTCTTACTAGTCCAAGATATTAACCTCTTTCAAAGAAAGAATGCTCCACCACTGGTGCTCTTTCTTTCATCAACACTTCCTGCCCAATCAACATCAGTAAAAATTTTCAAATCAAAGTTTTCTCCTTTCTTATACCATAATCCCTAATATTCAGTGCCCTTAAGATATCTCGGAATCCTTTTGATAGCCATCAAATAATTCCATCTAGAATTAGATGAAAACCTTGCAACAATACCAACTGCTAATGCAATATTAGGCCTAGTGTGAACAACATATTGAAGTTTACAAATCATGGATCACTAGGTAGTCTGATTTACCTCCTTTGAATCATCATCCTTAAACAACTTATCTCTAGTAGACATAGGTGTCCCAACTGGTCTCAAATCTTCCATTCCAAATTTCTTCAGTATCTCTTTGATGTATTTAGACTGAGTAATGTATATACCATCCTTCATCTGATGAACTTGTAAACCAACAAAGAATTTGATTTCTCCAAACATAGACATCTCAAATTCCTTACTCATTGCTTTAGAGAATGCTTTTTATAAATCATCATGTCCAGTGAATAGTATATCATCGACAAATATCTATGCTAATAGTATTTTTTCTGAGGTCCTTCTTTTATGTACAAGCTACTATTATCATTAGTTCTCTGAAATCCAATACTTACCAGGTAACCATGCAGTCTTTCATACCAAGCTCTAGGAGCTTGCTTCATTCCATACAAATATTTGTACAATTTTCAAACCATATTCTTTTTGTTAGGATCAACAAAACCTTCAGGTTGCTCAATATAAACTTTCCCTTCTAGAATTCCATTCAAGAATACATATTTTACATCCATTTGGTATACCTTGCATCCTTTATGTGTTGTATATGCCAGAAGAGTTCTGACTCCTTTAAGTCTTACAATAGGAGCAAAAGTTTCTCCATAATCAATACCCTCTTCTTGAGCATATCATTTACACACTATTATTGCCTTGTTTCTAGAAACTTCACCTTTTTCTTTCAACTTGTTTCTAAAAACCCACTTAGTACCAATTGCATTCTTGTCTTTTGGTCTAGGCACAAGAGTCCGTGTCTTATTCTTTTCTATCCGCTCAATCTCTTCATTCACGGCTTCTATCCAACTTTCATCATTCAAAGCATCTTTAATGGATCTAGGTTCAAATTCACTAAGAAAACATGTACCTTTAAGTTTGTTCCTTGTCATATACCTTCTGTTTGATCTCCAATTATTTAATCAAGTGCATGATTCCTTCTAACATATTTGGCAAGTACAGGTTCCTTCTTCTTTGATTCTAGGCTTGCTTCACTTGGCTCACCATGCTCAAACATTATGTTCTTCCCTTCTGACTGAGGCTCGAGTGCCTCTGTCTGAGACTCGGTTTACTCTTTTTGTGACTCGGTTTCCTCTTTCTGTGACTCGATTGCAACCGTTAGCAACTCAAGTTGCATAGAATTCCACTAAGGTTGTATTGGTTGTAACATTTGTGTTGATGAGTTTAGTGGTTGGCATGGTTGTTGTCCAAGCACCATTGCTTATGTCTTAGGTATAGTATCAGGTTTATAATACACAAATTTCTTGTATTCCTCAGGCTATTTACTGATTTGTTCTTTACTTCTGTCTACAAAATCATCAATCTTTACATGTACACTATCTATGACTTTATGAGTAGCAAGATTCAAACATTTATATGCTTTGATTTTATAGGAGTAGCCTAAGAATATGCCTTCATCACCTTTTACATCAAATTTTCCATTTCTAGCTTCCTTCAAGATGTAACATTTACTTCCAAATACTTTAAAATAAAAAACATTGGGATTATAGTCATACCATAATTCAAAGGGTGTATGATCAGTACCTTTCTTCATTTGAACTCCGTTCAAGGTGTGAAATGTAGTGCTAATATCTTCCTTCCAGTATTTGTTTGCAACATTCCTTTCAATCATCAAGGTCCTTGCACACTCCATAATAGATCTGTTTCTTCTTTTTTCTATTCCATTTTGATGTGATGTACCAAGGGAAGATACTTGTCTCTTGATTCCTCTCTCATTACAGAATTGATTGAACTCATTAGAAATGAATTCACTTCCTCTATCAGATCTTAGGCACTTTAGTTTCTTTCCTAATTTCTTCTCCACTCTAGAAATGTACCACTTAAAATTATGAAAAGATTTTTATTTTTATTTGAGAAACAAAACAATCATCATTCTAGAATGATCATCAACAAATAGAATGAAATACTTCTCTCCAGTGTAACTTGTTGTTCCAATTGGTCCACATAGATCAATATGCACTAACTCCAAGACTTCTTCAATATTGTAATTCCTTCTCTTGAAACTATTTTTGCCCATCTTCCCAATTTGACATTGTTTACACATTGCCAACTCAAGTTTCTTCAAAATAGGAACACCTCTTACTCTTCTATTCTTGCTTATGTTGACCAGGTTATAAAATTTGCATGACACAATTGTTTATGCCATAACCAACTTTCTTCTACTTGTGCAATAAAGCATGAACTTTCGGTGAGATCAAGATAGAATAGATTACCTTTTGTTTTCTTTCAAGTTCCAACTAGGTTTTCCTTATCATCCTGGAGCTTGGCCTTACCATTCATGAATTCCACCTTGAAACCAATGTTATTTAGTTGTGCCATACTCAGTAGATTACACCTTATTCCTTCAACCCAATAACCATTATCACATTTGATTTCTTCAATTAGAGCAATACAACCTTTACCTTTCACATAGCAAAGTTCATTATTTCCAAATCTGACACTCCCACCATCATAGTGCTCAAGATGTTCAAATTTTGTTTTATCACCAGTCATGTGGTGAGAAAAACCAATATCAATTATCCAAGTGTTGTTTTTGCTAACACGAGAGAAAAGTGCAGTCTTTTCATTTTCTTCAATACCTGACTCATCCTTAATAGCATTGTAAACCATTTCATCTTCATCTTCGTCACTATCAGAATCTTTTGCAATATAACAAGATTTCTTACCTTTGTCTTTGTAACTTTTGTGACTTTTGAAATCTTTCTTGCCTTTGTACTTTTTGAAATTTCTCTCATCTTTGTCTTCTTTATTTGGACACTTAGCAACAATATGGCCAACCTCATCACATGAAAAGAAAATCAATGGTATTCTTCCTTTGTATTTTCCTTTTCCTTTGGCAGCTCTCTTTGCAAATAGTGCTTCAATGATTTCTAGATATTCATCATCAGATTCATCTTCACTATTAATGTCAATTTATTTTTCTTTTGAGTTTCTATCCATATTACCAAGACTGAATTTAGCTTTGAATGCAAACTCAAAATTTCTAGGATTAGGAGAATAATTGTCAAAACTGTCCAACTCAAAATTTGTTAGCTTTCCAACCAATGCATCTAGAGTTATATCATTACTACACCTCATCTCTTGAATAGATGAGACTCTAATTGCATAGATAGGAAGTAAAGTTCTCAATACCTGACTAACCATTGTTTTGTCTTCAATATTTCCACCAGCAGCTCTGATGACACTGAGACTTTTCCTGATTCTTTCACTCTATTTTGTAATTTCTTCTCCTTCTTTCATTTTCATCTCATCAAATTGAAATCTAAGTCTCTTTTCTTTTGATCTCTTTACATTGTCATCTCCTCCATGGATTTCATGCAATTTCTTCCACATATCATAGGCAGTAGGGCAATCCTTGACTTCATCAAATTCCAAATAGTTGAGTGAAGAAGCTATATCAATCATCGTTATGTTATGATTCTTCATGTCCACCATCTAATCCATAGATATAGGTCTAGGTGGTTCCACATAGTTGTTGTCCAAGAATTGCAAACCATTATCTCCAATAGTAGATAGATGTAGCTTCATCAAATCTTTCCATGCAGGAAATTTGTCTTTGTTAATCTTGAAGATATCCCTTCTGTAAGATATCTTTGATATTTAGCTTAGGTCTTGAAACCTTCCCCAAAAGAAACAAATTCTCTGATACCAATTGTTGGAAATGAGTTGAGTAACTGAGATGGGAGGGGTGAATTAGTTACCATAAAAACAAATCCAAGTCCCTTAGATGTCTTAATCAAACTTACCACTCATTTCTGTTAATAAAAGATATTCTACTATAACTCAGTTAACAAAGAAATCTTAAGATATTAAATGTGATCAACCTTTAGTGAGTAAGTGCATAAACATAAAGCATAAAGAAAATAATAGGTACACAGATGACATCGAGGTTTAATGTGGAAACTCAATTTGGGAAAACCACCAATTGCAACTAGTTACTGTTATTCACTCTTATGAAGTGAGCCCTGTTAGGAGCCAACCCTATTAAAGGTTACAAAATACATTGTTAGGTGTGACCCTGTTAGAGTATTTAATCACCCTTTTAGGAGTGGCCTTGTTAGAGGTCTTCAGAGACTTCAATGTAGAAATGCCACCTTGTGAGAGGATTTATGAAAGATTGTTAAGTCTACTTTGTTAAGAGATTTGGATCACTGCTATAATTGTTAGAGAGTAACAATTATTTGACCTGATTGAAGAAGCAACTGACTTTGCATATTCAGATCTCTGTTCTGGCTTTAACTGGATCCTCACTGATCAAATATTCTTTTGCAGCTCAGTCTGGATATTCTGTCCTTAATCATAATTTCTTCTTACTTCACCTTCACTCTTCATTTCAAAAACTCTACTTTCTATTCAATCCAAAATTGACCTTGTATATATATGATAACCCTTGTCAATTCGGCTTGAATACCCTTCCAAATAAACAATAAAACTCAAATTTGTCGACTGTAATTAACCAATTAAATATAAAGTGTAAACTACTTTAAGTCGGCTAACACTAAATGCATTACTCAGTTAACATTGTAATCCTTTGATGGTAGACCATTACTCGGCTGAAACTAAACTTACTGTATTATCCGAGTGAACTCGGTTAATACAAACCTTCCTTCATTAACCAACTGAGCTCGGTTAAGTTTAGACATTTGTGTGACATCAATACACTTGTGTATACATTTTTGTAACATCAATGACAATACACAATTGAATAATTGTCTTCAACAAGAACTGTATGAGTTGTTTCTAGTTTGTTTGGAATGGTGAAACGATCATGTTTCACAAGAAATGATTGTTCTAAAATCAAAGGGTGTTAAATTTTTTTTATAAATTATACAATCCTTATGAATTGGTATTTAATGAATGTTTTTACTAGTAATTTTTTTAATTTGATCTAGATTCCTAAGAAGACATGCTTGACTGATATTGTATCAATAAAAAACAAAAAATTATCTTATCAACATATGCCAAATGTGGTAGTTTGGAGTCTTCCAGTAAAGTGTTTGAGAATGGAAGAACAAGATGTTTCCTGATGAAATACCATAATTTGACCTTAGCGAAGATATGGGTACCCTCTCAATGCATTATCACTATTTCATCAAATGCAATGAACATAAATCCAACCTGATGAGGAGTTCACCTTTGCCAGCATAATGCTAGCTTGTGCCAAAATGAGAGCTCTAGGAAAAGGTATGGACATCCATCAAAAGATGATGTAAAAATGATTTTTGTCACTTGTAGTAGTTGCACATGGTCTGGTAAATATATATGCAATGTGTCGAACCATATAAAAGGTGCATGAACTATTTGATAAAATGCCAGAAAGAGATACGCACTCATGAAATGCAATGATTGCAGGATGTGCATAAAATGGTGCTCTTGGTGAGGCTTTGAGGCTTTTCCAAGAGATTACTCGACCATATAACATGTCATGGAATGCTTTTGTTGCAGGATATGCACAAAATAGTTTTGTTGACAAGACCTTAGAGGCAATTAAGAAAATGACGTTGGCAGGTGTAAAGCCAAATTTTGTAACTTAAGTTAGCATACAACCCAACTGTGCTAAAGTGGAAGCTTTAAAGTAGGGTCTTGATATTCATCAAATTATTATCAAAAGTATTGTTTTTCCATATTTTGTAGTTGCAAGTGCCCTGATAGGCATGTATGTGGAATGTGAAAGCAAAAACAAGGCACATGAACTGGTTGACAAAATGCCTCAAAGAGAAATGATCTCAATGAATGTCATGATTACACGATATACACGAAACAATTTTTCTATAAAGTCTTTGGAATTTTTTTGTTTATGTTCCGATGAGATATACCTAAGTCCTCATGAGCTTATAAACAAATGCAATTGTGAGGTGTGAATCCAAACTACTCAACCTTTGTTGGTGTCCTCCCAGCCTGTACCCAAATGCAATCTCTAGAGCTGAATATCAATATCCATCAAACCAAAATTGAAAGTGATTTTTTGTTAAATATAGTTTTACGTGCCTTGGTAGATATATATCCAAAATGTGGAAGCGTGGAGAAGGAAAATGATCTATTTGAACAAATGCCACAAAAAGACATGGTTCCATGGACTGTAGTAATTGTAGGATATGTAAAAAATAGACTTGTTGAAAAGGCTTGTTCCATGGACTGTAGTAATTGTAGGATATGTAAAAAATAGACTTGTTGAAAAGGCTTTAGAAAATTTTAAGAAAATGCATTTAGCTGGTGTAAAGCCTGATGCTACGATTCTTTTTAGCATCCTTCCTACCTGCACAAAAATGGAATTTTTAAACCATGGCATGCGCATCAAAGATTGGGGAGGCAGAATTTTTTGTTTACCTCCGAATTGTGTCCCAAACCCAAACACAAATATTATTTGTGGATCGCTCACTTAATACAACTTTGCATGTTTATCCTAAATAATTAGGTTCTCAATGCCAAATTTACAACCCTAGATGTGTTGATAATTTTTTGGAATCACCACTCATCAAATAAATTCATAAACCCAAATATAACAAACAACATAAATTCATTTCATGAAAACAAAATATTATCTGCCCTACAGGTTAGAGACATTTGTCCTTCTAGGGAGAAGAAGGTTGATTACTTCCCATTAAAAACAATTGAAATGAGGAGAGTAATGCCTTTTTTATATCCTAAGGGATCTGAGAGAAATACCTATGATGTTATTTTTTGAAAAGGAACTCAAAAAAGTTACTAACTGCTTCATGTGAGAAGTCTATTAAACATAAGCCTCCTTGTCCCGACTGTAACAACTGTACTATCTGCCATTCTTGACAAATTTTTCATCAAAAGACCAAAAATATATACACAGAACAACTTATTAGCTCACTAAAATTTTGTGAAAGTTCTTTCTAGAATGTACAAATATCATCTCTTAACATTCAATCCAACCTATTTTTAGCGTGTAGCAGTGAAAAGGCCATCGATTGAAAATAGGAGTAGCTCTCTAGTAGTTTATGAGCATCTATACAATCATATAAGATAAAATCTACAAAAGAATGGTAATTTCCTTATTTTTGTGTTCTTTAGGGGAGTATTTTCCAGAAAGCCATCGACACTAGTGAAAGATCAGCAATCAAAAAGGATTTGTCAGGCTCTCCAGGGTAGCAATGGAAAATTCTTTCCCTGCATTGCCACAGTCAGGAACTAGGCTGTATTGTTGAGGTTTACAATGAACCCTATAAAAATGTTCCATTTTAGGACATTTCTAATGTTTACAACTCTTCTCCATCATTGGGTGCCAGCAAGAAGTTGAGTCCACTTTTTGGCCAAAAAGTGGAACTATTTTCCTATTTTTTCAAATTCATCATGTTTGAGATGAATATTTGAAGCACTTAGAGATTGAATCTTAAAAAAAATTAATAATAGAAGTTGTATTACTTGAAGTCTACTTTCCACATATGTAATTTATTTTAATACCCAGATGAAAAAATTTCATTTTCAATAGGAATTACTAAAACCCACATTTTATCTGATAAAAAAAACCCACATTTTTAAAGTCACTGTTTCAGGACCATACTATGCTTGTGTACAGCAAGCAAAATTTGACCTAAATGAAACTATTTCTCTCAATCCTTTTGGGATATGGTATGTAAGACAACTAAGATTGATGACAATATTTTTTTGTTTAATATATTTTTTTAATTATTTTTTTATTAGGCATAATTGTTGTTTTTAAAATCTCTCATGTACGACAAGCGTAATTTGACCAAAACATATGATTTTTAATTTATCTTTTAAAGTGTGTAGAATTGTCTCTAGTTTGATGTCATATAAATTTTTGTTTGAGAAACTTTCAAATAAAAAAGTTCTTAAAATAAAAAAATAGCATGTTATCTCTAGTTTGTGGACCCGTTTCAATAGAAATTCAATGAAAAATAGAAATTTTAATCAAATTAAAAAACAAATTATATATTTGGAATCTACACAGTCTGATCTATAATAGGTTTTTATTTTGTCAAACTATTCCTCTGAAAAAGTCTTCAGATATATGTCTAAAGTCCTTATTCTGTATGGACACTAACAAAGCCTTCAAGTGGCAAGTCAAACCAGGTCCAAAGCTATGGTTCGACTACCCAAGCCTCTTTCCAAACCAAAATCCAACAGTAAAAGTGGGCTTGAAATTTGATTTTTTTAGAAACAAGATCTCTTTTAGTGAACGTTACCCCGTTTACCTTTTTTTAAATTCATAACATATAAATGAATCGATAGAAGGTTTTCTTTAAAAAATAATATTTTTTTAAAATGGGGTCCCATTTTTTTTTTCAAAATGGGACTCCATTTTGAAACGGGATCCCATTTTGTTTTTTGAAACAGGATCCTGTATCTAAAATTTTAGGCTTGGGACTCTGAAGCTAAACGAGGTCGCGTTTATTCTAAGCGGGAACCCATTTTTTTGAGTGTGATTTCACGAATTTGGCTAAGTATGAAAGTTCTGCCTTAAGTGGACTCATCTTCTTGCTTCAATCCAATTTGTACATTTGATAGTGGAAAAACCATTAAAAATTTTAATTGGCTTTTTGCAATTTGATAGGGAAAAACTTGTGTGATGCGAAAAAGTACATATTCAGTGATTTGACAGTGAACAACTCCCCTGCTTTGCATGCGAGAAAGTGTTGTAGAGATTTCTATCTTATGTGTATTAATATTGAGCCTTCCACAAAAACCTAACGTGTTTAATACTCGTTCCATGTTAAATGTGCAATTGCTTCAAAATTTTGAACCTTGCAATCTACATTCATATCTTCAACTACTCCAACCAGGAAAGTTTTCTGATAAGTAAAAAATGCTTGAGATATGACAAAATTGGTAGAGTTTCTTCCAAGAATAGCCTATTGGCTAATGATGGGAAACCATAATGAATTGGAACCCATGGTTTATGATAAATGACAAAAAAATGATACTGCATGGAGTGAGGTTTCTGTAGGAGGCTCGAAGTGCTATATCAAAATGCTCCATGGCATGGATGCTCAGGTCACATAATGTTAGGGTTTTAGTGGATATGAGTAATAAAAAATATTAAAATAATGTAGAAATAAGAGAAGAGAAAAAAACCAACAAAAGAGATAGAGAAAAATATAATCTGAAGATTTCACATCACTCTTCAACATATTTATATGTCTTTTAGGCAGTTTACCAATGTCAATTTAAAAGATGGGTTAACAAATTAACCTAAAAAATGCTTGAAAAGTATAGTACTTTCCTGATGAGTCACCAAAAACCAACAATCTCCCACTTGGAGACTGATCTTGTAGCAACATCATAACCCCTAAAGTTCCTACTAGATTGATGCATCTAGACCTGACTATTTCTCATTTCCACTATGATCAAGTTTGAAGACTAATGTATTCTTAGAAGGAAGTCAATTTCTCTCATGTTACTGCATTGGTTAATATATTTATAGGATTCTTGCTATTTTTTATCTTCTCCAACTTTAACTGTCCATCCTCTAAGATTGAGCATATGAAATTATACCAAAGTTAGATGTGTTTGGCCTTAAAGTGAAGGGATCAACTCTTTATAAGATGAATCACATTGAGACTGCAACTATATAACCTGGTATTCTCTTGTATCCTACCCAATTCCTCGATAAAACTTTATAAACAAATCATCTTCTTACTAGCCTCATCTTCTTACTAGCCTCTATAGTAACAACATATTATGCTTCTATGGTTAAAAGTGCTACAATATTTTGTAATGTAGAAAGCCGACTGACTATTGTGCCACCTATAGTAAAAACATTCCTTTCACTACTCCTCTTGCTAAATATAAATCAACATAGCCTTGGAAAGTGGAATGGGAGTGTCCAAAACATAAAGATTGAGTGTTTGTACCTCTCAAATACCTAAGAATCCACTTTATTATATTCTAATGCTCTTTTCAGGATTGTTCATATAACTACTCACAACTCCCACTACATGCGCAATATCTGGCCTTGTACATACCATGACATACATGTCAAGCTGCCAACTACTGAAGAGTATAGAACCTTAGACATGAAATTCATCTCCTCCTATGTCTTGGGGCTCATATCATTGGAAATAATTTAAAGTGACTAGGAAAAGGTGTACTAACTAGTTTTACATCTTGCATCTGAAATGTTTTCAACACCCTTTCTATGTAGTCACTC
This sequence comes from Thuja plicata, assembly GCA_018584345.1. Lineage (NCBI taxonomy): Eukaryota > Viridiplantae > Streptophyta > Pinopsida > Cupressales > Cupressaceae > Thuja > Thuja plicata. Next base: position 390,026 of record MU228454.1, read on the forward strand.
TGAGATAATATTAATGTGTGATTTCTCCTATCCCTAGTTATTCTCATACCAAGAATTTTTTTTCATGCACCCAGATCCTTCATAGAAAATAACTAAGCTAATCATTGTTTAACATCATTTATATGTTACATATTAGATTCAACAACAAGCATATCATCAACATATAATAATCGGATAATATAGCTTCCATTATCCAATCTCTTGAAATAAACACGATGATCATAATGACATTTGTTATAACCTTGTTTAGCCTTAAAAATATCAAATTTTAAATAACATTGATAGGGTGCTTGTTTCATCCCATATGTAAGCGCTTCTTCACCCTACACACTAAAGTTTACTTACCTTTGACCTCATATCATTATGTTTATTGTATATAAATCTCTTCCTCCAAGTCTCCATGGAGAAAAGTTATCTTGACAACTAATTATTCTACATGCAAATATTTAATGGCCAAAAGACATATAATAGTTCAAATTGAATTCATTTTAACAACAAGAGAAAATATCTCATCAAAATCATTACCTTTTTTCTGTTCAAAACCTTTCATCACAAGTCCATCCTTGTATCTTTTCTGTCCCCCATATTCTTCCTTTAACCTGTAAAGCCATTTGTTAGGAAATTCTCTTTTACCATCTGACAAAGCCACTAACTCCCATGTTTGATTTTGTAGAAAAGAATTCATCTCCTCTTTAATTCCTTTCTCCCACTTTTTCTTTGTTTCAACTTGCATTGCTTTTGCATAAATTTATGGTTCACTAGAATCAGTTAATAATACATAGTGTAATGAAGGAGAATATCATTCAGGAGGTGTACTTATCCTAAAAGATCTTCTTACTGGAATTTTAGGAACCTATTTTGGTTCTAGATAGTTATTCAATATTTTTATGGTACTGTTGGGACTACATTTACTAGGATTTCATCAAGCATAATGCACTCTACATGTTCCTCTTCTTAATTCTTTTCATGTATTTGATCCTTGTACATGACCTTTTCATTGAATATGATAGTCCACTCCTAATAATTTTGTGATTTAGAAAAATTACCATAAATGATAAAAAAATCATCAATGTCATACCCAATAAAAGTACACTTCTTGAATTTTGCCTCAAGGTTTGATCAATTTTCTATATCAACATGGACAAATGCTTCACAAACAACAGTTCTAATGAATGAATAGTTTACCTTTTTACCTGTCCATGCCTCGTCTAGAATACCACCATCAAATGAACTTGAAGGTCATTTATTTATCATGTAAACAATAATATCTATAGCATTTGCCCAAAATTGCAAAGGTAATCCTACATGCAATATCATACTTCTTGCATGCTCCATGATAGTTTTGTTAATCCTTTCAGAGACACCATTTCTTGTGGGGTTCTAGGAACTATCTTATCTATGAATCCCATGACCTATAAATAATAACTATGAAACTCTCTGTTGTACTAATCACCTGCATTATATGATGTAAGACACTTCAGCTTGTTTCATGTCTCATTATCAACCAAAGCTTCCCATTTCTTAAAAAAATCGAATACATTAGATTTTATGTGAATGAAATAAACCCAAGTTTTCCTAGTTGTATAATTAATAAAAGTAACATAATAATAAGACCCAACAAGAGATGGTACCTAGGGTAGTCCCCATACATCAGAATGCATAAGTTCTAACTTTTCACTTTTCTTTTCCTTCACAAATATAACAAATCTAGCCTTCATTTATTTTCTATAAACATAGTTTTTGAAAAACCAAAATCAACTTGTTCAAAACTTTAGTAATAAATTCTTTAAATAGAGAAGATTCATGTTGTTTTTATGTGTGCTTGTTTAAACATAGGAAATGACTCCATTATTGACCTCCCAACCATAGACGATAAACACTTATCATCTTCTCTATGCACTCTAATCTTATCGATCAGTCTTTTGTATAGATATCAATCTGCACTCTTCTATTGCTTGATTTGATTGTATATATCTTTATTATATATACCTCCACATATATGTGTATCTCAACTTGCTAATTGATTTGATGGCACTTTTATCAATTATCTCAAGAAATGAGACTGCTCTCGATATTATATAGACAAGAGGTTCCCTTTCACCATGGGTCAACCCTCTTCTAAGAAATTTGACTATTCCAAAAAGGGTGGCGATTGGGCTTAGGTAGCTCAAAAAAAAATATTAATTATATTTCACATTTAATATATAAGAATCACCTCATATAGAATTCTAAGGCCGATAGGCCAATTAAACATCTATGTCAGCTTGTGGACTACATCTAAAATATCAACACTCCCTCTTAGCTAGGGAGGAATCCTTCTCGATATAGTAGTGATGTCCAACATGACTACTCTTAGAAGGTGGGTCCATCATGGCTACTCCGATGAATGGAAATACAAATGAACACAAGTGCTAATCACGGAATCACTCAATGTGATGTCATCATCTTATCATGACGTTCGCCATGGGTACTCCCAGAGGGTGAATAAATACAAGAATTAACCCATGGAGTCTCTCACATTACATCCACCATAGCTACTCCTAGAGGATGGAAAGAACAAGTTTAGAAGTACCCATCACGCAATCACTCAATGCTATGTCACCATCTCATCATGACGTTCATCATAGCTACTCCGAGAGGGTGAATAAACACAAGTGCAAAGTCATGGATTCTCTCTCATGACATCCACCATGGCTACTCTTAGAGGGTGGATCCACCATGACTAATCCTAGAGGGTGGAACAAGCGCTTTCACCTCAAACTTCTCTCTCACAGAGAAGAATGCATTGCAAGGGCTGACACCTCAAATTTCTTTGTCACAGAGAAAAATTCTACAAGGGTTGATGCCTCAAATTTCTGTCTCAGAGAAAAATAATACAAGGGTTGATACCTCAAATTTCTCTATCTCAGGGGCAAGTGCTACAAGGACTGACACCTCAAACTTACCTCATAGAGAAGAATGCATTAACAAGGGCTTGCATCTCAAACTTCTCCCTCATAGAGAAGAATGCATTAACAAGGGCTTGCACCTCAAACTTTTCCCTCATAGAGAAGAATGCATTAACAAACCTTAAAGATGACGTGGCTCCCTCTGATGCTCAAGTTCTCGCATTAACCTCTTGACTTCCTCGTCAAAGGTTTCCTATAATGGTTTGTCAGATTCCATGTAAATGTTAATTCCTCCTCTTTGAGATTTAACTGATTGCAATCAGTATAGGCTCTTCCTCTTCGAGAGATATCTCAACTCAGTCACATGACACTACTGTACATTCAAAATGGATTATTTATCAATCCATTTGTCATTGTATGGTCACAAGGTCATGTCTCATAGTATGATCAAGGACTATCATAGAATAATTCATTAAATCCACTCTTTCCAACTCCACGCCTAAAAACAAGGATATACAAATACGTAGCTCAAGGATGAACTGTCCTTTCTAAATTTGATGTAGTCTCTTAATGAGAGTATCCTTTCCTACTCCACTGATGACAATAACAAGTGATCATATGTCAGGGAGAACTTGCTGCTCTCAATCAAGAGGATGGCCTAGAGATGTCTCTATCTCTCTTAGTATTTTAGACTTTATTTTTTGTTTGGTTCCATCTAATTGCAGCGTTGTGCTCTGCACCTAATCCTTCAAAATATGATTCTTGGTATCAAGAAGTCGAGCTCTCCTTATAAGCTCTTTCGTAGTCATTGAAGATGGCTCATCCTCGCCTTTAAATATGCTATCCTTCGACATACTCTAAGTATGTTAACTCCTCACAGATGAACCAAGTCCCTGTTCTTGGCTCCAAAATTGTTCACAATATTGGTAATCCTTTATGCTTTAATTGCAGTATAACTAAAACAGTATCAAAAAATATTATTTTATTTTATTTAGAGAACAACATCCTCACAGTAATATGCATATACAAATTACACACAAAATAATTCTTTATACTCTCATACATTCGTATGATGTTTTCCTCTTTAATAGCATCTCTTTTCACTATATACACATCACCGCAACTTGTTACTCTCACAAATTTACACCACTTTCAAATGGATATAATATATATATAAGTTTACATATTTGTTCAACCGCATGGTTAAAACTATCTTTGCATCCAGAACATGACAACTGACAGTAGTCAAATAAGATTATCCATGTCATCAATCCTTAATCATACAACTTAACAAAGACTTTGTTTTAATATGTGACGGCCTGATAAAAGGAACATGTCCTCAAAATTATACACATCGCATTGTACAAAAACAAATAGATATATCTTCAAACTATGTCCTCCAAAACTCCCGACTTGAGATTTATATGTTCCATGGCGGTGTATGTAATGTTGTTCCTCAATCCTATCTTTTAGTGTATATACTTGTTGAGAGTTGAAGGCCAATAGTCTTTTGTCTCTTATTGTGACTCTTTGATTTCGAAGACTCTTCATTGAAATATTACTAGAGTCTTTGTATTTGCTGTAGCTTCTCATTTGTAACTCATTCGATATATCAATACAATACTCTGCAGTTTGGATGTAACCACATTTGTGGTGAACCAGGATAAATCCGTGTGTTCTTTATTTTTTTCATCTTATTTGCATATTCCGTTTATTCTTCCACATTCAAATCCTTTCAATTGGTATCAGAGCACAGGTTGTGCAGATTGGAAATTGGCGTTGAATTTCTGGAAAGATGGAGGATACGAAAGTGGAGAAATTCGCAGGAAAGAACTTCTACCTATGGAAAGTGCAGATGTGTTCCTTGTTGATCAAGCAAGATCTATCAATCACCCTGGAAGGAAAAACTAAGAAACCATCTGCGATGTCCGATGAAGATTGGAAGAAAATAGATGATAAAGTGATGGCATCAATCTTCCTTTCACTATCGCAAAATGTCTTGTTCAATGTCTTGAATGAGAAGATAGCAAAAGAAATTTGGGACAAACTTCAGAGCATGTATGAGATGGCATCGGCGGCAAACAAAATCTTCATTATGAAGAGACTCTACAAGTTAAAAATGAAGGAAGGGGCTGCGATGTCAAAACACATAAATGATTTAAACACTTTACTATGTCAAGCAACCTCAGTTGGCATGAAAAAAGATGATGAAGCCAAAGCCATCATCTTGTTGTGTTCCTTACCCGACAGTTGGGATCCCATAGTTACAGCCGTTAGCACTTCTAATTCCACAAAGAAGAAGCTAGTCTACGATGAAGTGGTTGCCACTTTAGTTAGTGAAGATATGAGAAGAAGTAACAAAGACACTCCATCCGGTGATTCTCTTACCATGGTCAGCACTAAAAATAGAGGAAGAAGCCAGCATAGAGGTAGAAATAATTACAACTGGTGGCCACAATCAGCTAGAAGAACACAATCTAGAGGAAGAGAAGGTGGCTGCTAGTTTTGTGGCAAATCTGGCCATATCAAGAAAGATTGTAGAAAATACAAGAAAGCACAACAAAAGGTTTTGGACAGTGGAGCGAACATAGCTCATGATAGAGATGATGGCATCTTAATTCTCTCCACAAGAGACACAACATCTGAATCTTGGGTCCTAGATTCCGGTGCTTCCTTTCACGCTACTTCTTGCATGGATTTGTTTACAAACTACCAAGAAGGTGAGTTTGGAAAAGTTTATTTGGGGGACAATAATTCGTGCGAAATTATTAGAAGAGGTGATATTATTTTGCATTTAGATGGAGGATTTAAATGGTTGTTAAAAGATGTTAGGCATATTCCTAAATTGAAGAAAAATCTGATTTTTGTAAGTTAGCTATATACACAAGGATTTCTCACCACTCTCACAAACAAATGGAAAGTCACTAGTGGTTCTATGGTTATCACAAAAGGTGATAAAGTGGGCAGCCTTTATGTTGTTGAAACTATTGGTGAGGTGGGAGCTGCTATGACTCTTGTGGGCAGCGATGCCACACTTTGGAATCAAAGATTGGGTCACATAAGTAAGAAAGGCCTTGAGGTTATGCTGAACTAAGATCAATTACCCAGTCTTCAATCTGCAGATTTGGAGTTTTGCGAACATTGCCTTTGTGGGAAACAAAAACAGGTCAGCTTCTTGAAGAATGGCCATGACAAGAAGACCACACCTTTGGAGTTGATACACTCAGATGTCTTCGGTCCCACAGAGGTAACCTCTCATGGAGGGGAAAATTACTTTGTCACTTTTCTTGATGATTGTATAAGGAAGGTATGGATTTATATGATTTCTCGCAAATCTGAAGTGTTTTCAAAATTTAAAATTTTCAAAGCACTTGTTGAAAATCAAAGTGGCCATAAGATTAAATGTTTGAAAATGGATAGTGGAGGAGAATTTTGCTCTGGATTTTGACAATTTTTGTGCAGACCAAGGTATTCGGAGAATAAAAAATGTCCCCTTCACTCCTCAAGGGAATGGCACAGCAGAAAGACTCAACCGAACTATCTTTGAGAAAGCACGATGCATGCTTTCAAATGCTAGTTTAAGCAAGGAGTTTTGGGCTGAGGCTTGCAATACAGCTGTGTATCTAATTAATTAGACTCCTTCATCTCAGTTGGATTTCAGTATCCCGAAAGAGGAGTGGCTAGGCAAACAAATTTCTTATTCTCATCTCCGTGTGTTCGGTTGCCAAGCATTTGTTCATATTCCTAAAGAAAAAAGGAGAAAATTGGACTCTAAATCTCAGCAGTGTATCTTCATGGGTTATGGAGAAGATCAATTTGGTTTTTTTTTATGGGATCCAATTGCAAAGAAAATCGTAAGAAGCCGAGATGTAGTCTTCAATGAAAAGCTATTTCCTTATTTGCAAGAGGAAAGAAAAATTGCAAATGATTATATACCTTCTTTAGCATTTCAAAGTAATCAGTCATATAAGTCATTTGGGAATAACATTCAAAACACAGGTGGAACCCAAAACTTGAGTTCACCCACCTCTGTTTTAGCTCATATCCCCAATTATTCAACATCTCTATCTGATTTTACAAATCACATTAAGGATACTCAATCTAGTGGATTCGGTGACTTGCAAACAAAACAAACAAAGGGTATGGAAATCGGTGAGACACCTAGTCCTCACCCACTATACTACACATAGAACAGTCAACATGTAAGCTTCTCTCATCACCCCATGGCAGAAATAGAAAGAACAGACCTACGCAGGATAAAATGTGGGAATCTCTTTAATTCTGTGGTAGCAATCAAGGATTTAGCCCCACGTCATACTCCACATGACAATCAAACAGGGGAATTCACCCCTTGTCTCCATCAACACACTCCCGAACATGTGATGTCGCTGTGGACACATCTCTACAGCCAAACTCACGTGACCATAAAATAAGCTCTTCTCACCCCACGACACCAACAGAAACGACAGGTCCAGCATTTAAAATGGACAGGCTCCCTCTGCATTTGGTCTCCCCTAGTAATGATGATCGGCCTACAAATTTAGGACCGCAGTCCACCAAACCATTACGCAGTCCCTCACAAGAATTAGGACTGCATTCCTTCCGCATACTGCGCACTTCACATACACCAAATGAAGAGAAGAGCTACTGTCATTCTGTATCGCATAGAGAAGAGCTGTTGTCTCCTCCCCTGTTCATCCAAAACCATGAAGAAAGTTCTCACTATGGGAGATGTGCAAAAACTAATAATTTTAATGTGCAGCAACCCACATGGAACAGAGAACAAAACTTAATTAATATGAATGATATTGCAAACAACATTGATTTACAATCGACTCATATTAATGATTCAAATTAGAATCAAGGTTTAAGAAGATCTACTAGACAGAATAAAATTCCCTCTAAGCTCTCTGATTATGAGTTATTGTTCGCTAAGGAAACAGAGCCTTCAATTCTTGTTTATGAATTTTCAAAGCCATCGACATTTAAATCTTCTCTCAAAGATGTCAATAATGAGAAATGGCAAACAACATTGCATGAGGAGATGGATTCTTTACTAAAGAATTAGACTTGGGACTTAGTCTGTCTTCCACCTAATCGAAGACCACTTAGGAATAAGTGGGTATACCAGATAAAATAAGAAGATGAAGGCAGAAAACGCTTCAAGGCCAGATTGGTGGTAAAGGGGTTTGATCAAGAATAGGGGATAGATTTTAATGAGATCATCTCACTGGTTGTCAAGATGAAAACTATCCGGACAGTCTTGGGTTTAGCGGCAATGTGGGATCTTGAGTTGGAGCAGCTTGATGTGAAGACCGCATTCCTACATGGTGATGTAGAACAAGAGCTATACATGGAGCAGCCTCAAGGATTCATCAAAAAGGGACAAGAACATCTTTATTGCATGCTAAATCAAAGCTTGTATGGCCTCAAGCAAGCCCCAAGATAGTAGTACATAAAATTCAATTGCTTCATGGCTGAAAACAATTTCACAAGATGTGAATCAGACCCATGTATCTACATCAAGACACTTCCTAATGGTGAGTTTGTAATTCTCCTTCTTTATGTTGATGACATGTTAGTAGCCGGCACAAAAAAAAGGATTGTTAATGAGTTAAAGGATAAATTGGCAGCAAAATTTGACATGAAGGACTTAGGGGCATCCAAGAAGATTCTTGGCATGACAATCACAAGAGATAGGAAGAAGAGGGAAATTACCTTATTCCAAAAATAATACATTGATAAAGTTGTTGAGAGGTTTGGCATGGCTGATGCAAAAGTTACTCCTCTTCCTCTTGCTAGTCACTTCCGTTTAAGTTATGAATTGTGTCTAAAAACACAAGAAGAAAAGGAATTCATGGAGAAAATTCCTGATAAATCTGCAGTTGGAAGCATTATGTATGCAATGGTTTCTACCCACCCCGACATTGCCCATGCGGTGGGAGTTGTGAGTAGATTTATGAGCAATCCTGAGAATGCTCATTGGGAAGCAGTTAAGTGGACACTATGGTACCTAAAAGGAACTTCAGATTATGCATTATTGTTTAGAGGAGATAAAGTTCAGCTGCAAGGTTACACTTATTCCAATCTTGCCAGAGACTTGGATAAACAAAGGTCTACCACTGGATACACCTTCATGTTTGCTGGAGCTGCTATCAGTTGGGCTTCAATATTGCAGCATTGCATTGCTCTTTCTTCAGCTGAGGTTGAATACTTGGCTCTTTCTGAAGGGGCAAAGGAAATGATTTGGCTTCAGCGATTGCTTGGTGACTTGAAAGTTCATCAAAATGAATATAATCTATTTTCGGACAGCTACGCAGTGCTATCTTCATGGCTCATAATCATTCATCACAATGTCGCTCTAAGCACATTGATGCACATGCTCACTTTGTTCGTCATGCAGTTGAAGAAGGAAAGTTGAAAGTTGTCAAAATTGATACCAAGATCAATCCAGCAGACATATTCACAAATTTTGTCACCAAAGAGATGCTTGAAAGTGCAAGGACTTCTCTTGGGATTTTAAAGAAAAGATAAATCAGCACTTCAGCAGGGTATTGAGTGTTTAGTTGCAGCATTGGTTGTCCTTCAGGTGGGAGTTTGTTGAGAGTTGAAGGCCAACAGTCTTTTTTCTCTTATCGTGACTCTTCAATTCCAAAAACTCTTCATTGAAATATTGGAGTCTTTATATTTGCTATAGCTTCTCATTTGTAATTCGTTCGATATATCAATACAATACTCTACAGTCTTGATGTAACCACATTTGTGGTGAACTAGGATAAATCTGTGTGTTGTTTATTTGTGTTTGTTGTTTATTCTTCCACATTTGAATCCTTGTAATGCCACCGATCCAAGTATTGATCAATATAAGGTAAGAATTAATTTGGTGATGCTCAATTTCGTAGATCCTAGTATACATTATTTTCTGTATTGACTACTCTTGTTCAATGACGATACCTTTATTGGTCTTCATCCTCTGCTATATACACTCTTATTCCTTCGATTGTGTTTTCGTCCATTTACAACATCTATGTATGGCCCATTGTAGATTAGGATATTCTTTCTCTATTTATCGTACAAGTCATCCAAACTGACAAGACACTAAATTTATCTTAACTCAATATTAGAGGTCACACTATTTATGTATATATATTGCTGGATATATGGTCTGAGAGTGCTTGATATGGGATTTTCGCTCAGTATTCTAACAACCACAGGAGCACTAGATTATGCAGGTCATGACAAATGAAGGGCCAGCATCAAAGAAGTGTGGTGTGCATAGGTAGAGAATTTCATTACAACTATTCTTTTAGCGGTTTCAATGCAGAACAGGCACATAATAAACCTTCTCTAATACTATGTTGTTTTTATCTGTTCTCGTTTAACCACAGGAAATTATTCTATTATTGCCCTCCTAAGTCTTTCGTATAGATATCAATCTGTACTCTTTTATTTGTTGATTTGATTTTATATATCTTTTTTTTCTATTAAATATATATGAATATTGATCCATAGAAAAGCAGTTACAATCAGGTGTCAAGCTTTACCTAAATACCAAAAATAACACTAAACATATATGCATGGTAGTTAGCCTATATAAATGTTTAGCAACACTTGACTGCCATAGATAGAGTAGCTAAGAAATAAAAGACTGTCTAAGTTATGGATTACATATATTGTTTAATCAAAAAAGAATGAATAAGATCTTGCATCAAATGTAATCTTCCTCTGTGTGGGTTATCCATGCTACCTAGCCTTCATTTCCTTCCATCCATTTGAGCACCTCATCCTTTCTGATGTGATGTTCATATGGGTGAGTTAGGAGAGTGGCAACTGGGACTACTGGGCCTAGAATGGCATTGAGTGGGACCGCATTGATGAATGGTCTCTCTTTACTTTTTTGGATTTCTACCTCTTCCATGAAATTGTTGAGGGAAGCTCTAAAGGGGGTTAGTTCATATGCCTCATCTGTCCAAGTGTACCCATGGGATACCTCCCATGCTCCTAGCCTGACCATGTTGTCCTTTAATAGGTCTTCCAATGTTTTCTTCTTAATCTTGATCACAACAGTGACCTACACAACAATGTCACGGAATATGAGTCTCTTAAGAGGCTCAGTAAGGCTTTTGATGTTGCCACCAAACACATTATCATTCCTCTTTTTCCACAAATTCCACATAATTAAAGAAGAAAGAATTGAAAAAAAGCTATTAAAAGGTTGTTTCAAAACATCAATATGACCAGAGATAATTTCCACTACAAAGGCTGCATAAGTGTGGGGGAATCCAAAGAGACTCCATACACTGGTGGAAAGGGGGCAGTTGAAAAAATTATGGCTAACCAACTCAGGGAAAGGGCAGAAGGAGCAGATTCTGGGTTCACCATTAGGAAGTCTAAAAGGAAATCTGTGCAAGATAAGCTGCCACATGAAGCACTTGAGTTTGGGATCAGAGAGGGCTGACCACCGGTTGCAGAGAAATTTAGACCACCTATCAGGTTTGAGATTAAGGTTCCAACATGAGTTAAGGTGGGGAAAGATGGAAGATTCATTAGTGAGGAGGCCATAGATCAGTTTGGTGCTGGTTTTAGTGAGCAAGGTCCCGTCGGTCCATTTGAAATGAAGGTGGCAATCACTATTGACATAGAGCTGTTTGTGGAGGAAAAGATCAGAACAAGAGTCTTTGAGAACAAAGTAGGTTCTAATCCATGAGTTAGGGAGTCCAATTCTATTTGGTATATCCTCCCATTCTACAAGTTGGTCATTCTGGAGAATGTCTGCAAGGTATGAGATGCCTAGCTCATTCCACTTTCTAGATGAGCATCCCTACAGTAATGCCAGGGGTTTGCCTCGGATGGTGAGGTTCCACCAAATAGACCTATTGCCATAGATCCTACCTTGACAATGAAGCATGTTGTTATATGATATAAGGTGCTTGACAGCATTCTAGGCTCTCCATATGGACTTGACGACCACTGTTCCTTGTAAAGTGAAGTCAATCTCCCCTACTATGATGTCATTCATGGAAAGTTTCCTCTATAGTTTTCCTTTCTTGGGGCAACCTCTTGTGATATTACTTTTAATTAGGGATTTTCAAGGTTCATCACCCTCCAAGGCTTTAGATATCCATTTAGTAGCCAGAGAGATACCTTGAATTCTAAGGTCCTTAAGCCCTAGTCCCCCCTGCTTCTTGCTTTTGGTGCACCACACCCACTTCACTGCATGCCCTATTTTGTGCCCCTTATCATTTGACCAAAGATAGTCCCTGATAATTTTTTGGAGGTGGGAGAGCTAGTAATGACAGAATAGCAAAGCGGAGGAGAAGTAAAGAGTGTAGGAGCACATGATCTTTTGGCACACTTGGATTCTGCCAGCCAGGGATAGATATTGGTTATCCCATTTCCCAAGCTTCTTAGTAACTTTGTTTTTGACCCACTCCCACATGATTTTAAGGTTGGGGTTGAGGGAGAAGGGGATGCCAAGGTATTTGATCAGGAAGTCACGCCCTTCCCATCTAAAGTTCCACTGAGAGAGCCAAATTGGGGGATCAGGAGACCACCCCAGAAAAAGTGATTTATCCATTGAGATTTTGCTACCAGAGGTAGAGCAGAAAAAGTTGAGTTTGTTCATGAGGTGTGAGAGATTGGCTGATTCCATCTTAAGCAAAAGGGCAGTATTATCTGCAAACTGGATGTTTGCGATTTCTTTGCCTTTCAGAATCTGAATGCCCCTGATTATGGGTATGATAGTATTTTCCTGGAAAATGTAGTCTATAGCTTTAGAAGCAATGACAAAGAGGGCATGGGCTAGTGGGAACCCTTTCCTTATTGATCTAGATTGTACAAAACTCTCAGATCTCCTACCATTTATTTCCACCATAGCAAGGGCTCTATTCATTAGAGTATTGACCATGTGAATAAAGTGGTTGGGGAAGCCTAAAGATCTCATCATCATGTAGATGAATTACCTCTCTATCATGTCATAAGATTTTTCATAGTCTAGAAGGAGAATGCATGTTTGTTGAATAGTGTCTTTAGCCCATTCCATGGCTTCCTAGCAAGTAACCACATTTTCTTGTATATATCTACCTTTCGCAAAACCTGTCTGGCTGTAATCAATAATTTTGGGAAGCAAGTTTTTGAACTTGGAGGCCACCACTTTGGCAATGATTTTATATGAGGTGTTCAGAAGTGTTATAGGTATCTAGTTTTTAATCAAAGATTTATCTCCTTCTTTGGGGATAAGTTTAATTACTCCACTATTTATGTCTTTCCCTAGTGCTCCCTACTAGAAGGCTTCACTATACACCTCCAATAGGTCTTTGGAAACCCAATCCCTATTCTTATTATAGAACTCTACTTGGATCCCATCTGGTCCCAGGGATTTCCCCGTAGCCATTTGGGAGATGGCTTCCATGATCTCTTCTAATGTGATAGGTGAGTTTATCATAGAAGAGTCATCCTCACTTACTTTTCTAGGGATCACTTAACTGATTCTGGCTCTAGCTTTAGACATCTCTGGTACATTATCTTCAGATGTGAAGAGTGAGTGGTAGAAGTTTTTGAAGGAAAGGAGAATTTGTTCCTGATCGGTGATTCTGTCTGCTTCAATCCAGATTTCCTCAATATTGCATATTGCTTCTTTCTGTCTAAGAATTAAAAAATAATTTAGACCCTCTGTCACCATGTTCCACCCAGTTGGATCTGGATCAGATCTTAATGCCCTTGAGTTTAGAATTTTGAATTTGTCTTAGTTCATCCTTAGTATTGGACATACTTAGAGTGATTTCTTTTGAGTAGGGGTTGAGTTGAAGATCAAGTTCTAAATTGGAGAGTTCATCCTGCAGGGCATTCTCAGTCCATCTAGCATCTCTAGATTTTTTGCCTCCTACAGACTTGAAGAGTGTCTTCCAACTGGTGATGTTTTGGGCCCACCTCTCTAATGCACCAGAGTGACTAGCTACATTATCATTGAACCATTTAATCATGAGGATAGTGTTCCCCATTCCTGGTTCATCTAGTAGGGAGGTGTTGAGGAAAAAGGAATCATGCCCTGTAGTTCTTTTAGGGAGGAGTCTAGAGGATAAAATTTTGGTATTCATTGGGTGGTGGTCAGAGAGTGTGTAGGGGGTGAATTTGACTACCCTACTCACATCATCTTTGTGGAATTTTAGGACTTCCTTATTATAGTAGAATCGGTCCAATCTAGAGTGTATTCTCATGTTATTTTGTTGGTAGTTACACCAAGTGTACCATATGTCTTTATGGTCATCCTTGTAGCCACTTAGGGGATCAATGAGTTTGTGTTTGTCTAGGAATTTGTTCCAAAAGAATTGTTCACTACCTTTCCACTCCAATTTGTTACCCCCCACTTTGTCCAGAGGGTTGGCTACCATATCAAAGTCTCCCCCTATGATCCAAGGGATTTCATCCAGCAAGAAGAGCCACTTCCATAGTTCAGTTCTTTCTTTGTAATCATTAGGGGCATAGATGGAGCAAATACCAAATTTGAATCTATTCTCCTCAAGTATAATCTAGATTTCCCTATTACAAGGTGAGATTCCCCACTTCAGTACTTTCTTGGCCCACTGGGGACTAAGGAGGATGGAGGTGCCTCCTCTTTCCCTGTTGTGTGAGGTGGAGAATGTTGTGGCTTCCCTCCAAATGCACTTGAGAGAGATGTCTAGAGAAAAATTAGTAGCTTTAACTTCTTGGAGCATTAGGAAACTAATATCCTTGATGGATCTTCTGAACCTTTGGACTATGTCTTTTCTCTCTAAGGATTCCAGTCCTCTGACATTCCAAGAGGAAATTTTGAGATCCATATATGTCATGTGGAGGGTTTAGCATTGCTCCTAAAGCTAGAGAAGCATTTAGAGATCTCATTAGGATGTGCCTCTCTAGGCTCTTTCTTATTACTTGAGCCTAGAGGTCTACCTCTTTTCTTCTTACATAGTAAGGTTCTCAAGGTGTCTCCTTCTTCCAAGGGGCTATCTTCCTTAGGCAGGGAGCTAGAGACTTTGGGAATCCTTTTGGTGACTTCCTCCCAGGGGCTATCAACAAACAAAACTAAGGCCCAATTTTGGTTTAGTCCATGTTCACAATATACTTCTTTGAGGGAGGATCCCTGAGTGTGGATCTGTGTGGCCTCACCTTCCCTTGGGATGACATCATCCATACCACTAGGGGTAGCAGGGGGGCATGTTTAGGAGTTTCAGATAGAGATAGGGTAAGGGGGGGGGGGGGGCTTAGATGGGATAACAAGGAGGTCAAAGTCATGAAGAGATTTCTTGGAAGGTATACAGTTACAAGCATCTGTGGGTTTCTCCGAAGTATCCATGTCATCTTGCTCCTCAACCAAGGCCCCTAGCTTACCCTCATCTGAGGTCTTCTCAACAATAATCCCATGTTATCCTTGATGTTTTCGATGGGGTCATCTGGAGGGGGAGGTTGGTCTACAAATTTCTCATTTACATTACCTCTCCTTCTCTTGAAAGGTCCTTCATTTCTTATAATTCTCTCCAAGGTCAATTGTTGTGCATTCTTGGAACATCTCCTATTTATGTTCCTGGGGGTGGGAGTGACTTTACCCTCACTATTGGTTGCAGCTGGTGAGCTCTGAGAGTTTGGTGAAGGGTTAGGCAGGCCCAAGGATGGTGAGAGGGCATCAAGGGAAGGAGAAATGGGATCAGTCAAACCAGAGGGGTTCAGGGAGGGTTCAAGGGTGGGGGATGATGACAAGTGTAAACCATGAGCAATGGTGGGAGGTGGGGTATTGAAGCTAGGGTTGGATCAAGAATGGTTAGTGGATAAATCTTTGAGGGGAGGTCAAGGGTGAAATTTCTTGGCAATGAGCGGGATTTTTTTTTCCTCCTATGGCCGTCTTTCTTGCACATAAAGCATGAATTGAGGCCTCCTAAATACTCCAACTGGAAAGAACTGTGTTCTCCTTCAATATCAAAGATTAGGGTTTTAGGGATGTCCACACCAGGTCTTAGAGAGAGTAGAATCCTGGCATCCATATGAGGAAGTAAAGCATTGGATTGATCAATATGGATAACTCTACCAAGGGAGTCGAGAGCATCTGGAAGAAATTTTCATAGAAATGGGGGAATATTCTTAGTAGTTATCCACCAAGGGTAGGAGAGGGCCATGATCATGTTGAAGTTTGTAGACCCCAACCAACTAAGGGCATGGAAGCTACAGGCTCCGATGGACTAGAACTGCCTATCGACAACTATTTTTTGGATGATGGGGTCATTGAAGATGATAATAAAAAAACCTTTCTAGATCATTCTACACAATGAGAACTTGAAACCTAGTTTAGAACTCTGGACAGAATACATCCAATTATTTAAAAAAACTCAGGAAAGTAGCCTACTGATGTCTTGAACATGCAAAAAAATAGCAGTTTCACAAAGCTTGTTCCTTTCTACCTTAATTAAATCATTCATAATGGAATTAGGAGAAAAAATAAGTGGTTTAGGGCACGAAGCCTTACCTCCTGGTTCATGTCCATCAGCTTCACCAAGTTTGGTTTCCTGGGACCGTTGGAGGAACTTTGCACTATTAACGGAGGTCTCCGTGTTCACCAGGGCTTGTCTGAAGGTCTTGGGAGGGAGGCCAGAAGAATTTGAGGGTCGGGATTCATCTGCATCCTTCTTCATAGTTTCTCTAGGAGTAGATTGAGTGTCATTTGATGATGACACCATGCTTAAAAGAGGGCAGAAGAATTATTAAAGACAATCCGTGTACAGAGAGCCAAATACGCGCCACGCAACCTCAAGTTGCAGAGTTGTAGAGCGTCGAGAGTTTGAGCATTAGGACTTTGGAAAAATTATACTTTTCATTGTATACATTTGTATTATATATATACCTCCACATATATGTGTATCTCAATCTGCTAATTGATTCGATGATGCTTTTATCTATTATCTCTAACAATGAGATTGCTGATAGTTATATAGACAAGAGGTTTTATTTCACCAAGGGTAAACCCTCTTCTAAGCAATACAAATAATCTAGGAAGGATGGAGATTGGGCTTAGTCATCTCAAACAAATATATTAATTATATTTCACATTTAATATATAAGAATCACCTCACATAAACGTCTGAGACTGATAGGCCAATTAGATATTTATGTTGGCTCGTGGATTCTGACCGCAGCTAAAACATCAACACTTCATCCCTTTCTCACTGACATAGAGAGACTATTTGGCTTTGTCAACCTCTCTTTGTTTGAAAGTTTGTTCTATTCTTATTCTTGTATGTTTTTCTTTATTTGTATAGCATAGTCTCTTTCCATATTTTCTATTTCAGAATATTCTATTTCTATCACTTTAGTTAGTATTTGTGATTTGTTCCTATATTTATGTGCCTTGTCCATATAGGAAAAATACACATCATGGTAACGTCCTACACCCATATTTTTATCCTTAACCCACACTGGTGGTTGAGGTAGTGATCTAGCATACTTCGACATTTGGTCTTTGTGGATTGTATATCTATTTTCCATGGTCAAAATATCATTATCTATTAACAATTATTAGCTATTTTGGTTTCTTGGATTTTGTATCTTAGTTAGCTAAATTTATTTATCACCTAGTTGTCTTGATCCCCTTGCTCACTAGAGAGGTAGTTGAAGTGAGGTGGCATAAGGTGTTTGTTCATCACTTGAAACTTTAACTAACTTGAGGTTAGTGAAATTTCTCTTCTTCAAAGAAACAAACTATACATTTGTCCAATATTTTATGTAGATTCTACATATATTTTAAAAAATAAAATAAATTGTGCATGGTCTTTCAAAGCTTTTAATACCTTATTTTTTCATAGTAATCAACATTTTTCAAATGTAAGGTCTATGATGTCATGCATTAATATAGTTTACAAAGATTGTAAGACTTTGGATTTCCCCTTGCATGCTTTCTAGGAATTTTTACCGTACCTCTCCCCTATACTTTAGTACCAATATAATAATATGTAGAGGAATGTTGTTATTTTGTGAATTTTGAGTAAGCTAATAAGGGTGGGGATAGGAACAAGGTAGATGCTAGATCCTACAAAAGATGACAAAATGACCCCATTGTATGGGGAAAGCTCTTGATCAATGCTATCACCCCTTATTTTGAGAAGCTCCATGGCTACAACACTTTGGTTAGTAAATCCTTCCTTGATGATTGTGATAGGCCTTCTTGTTGAATAGATTAAGTTCTATAGAAACCATAAGGCTCCAAAGGAAGTAGTGACTCTGTTATTAAATGAGGATGAGTTGTAGAAAGTTAAGATAACCAAGGTGGGAGGCTTTGATTGTGGCACCAAAAAACCTTTTTGGGTAAGGGTTTCCAAGGTTATTATGAGATATTTCATCATTAATGTATTTTTTCTAGCCTCTTTAATTACTGTTTTATGTCACTTAACCATTTTAGGCATAATCGTATAATTTCGTTCATAATTTTTTTCTCTTTTCTTTGTGCACTAGACTTAATGGAAACAAAAAGAAACCTAATCTTTTTATTTTTCATGAGGGCCTCATTCTTAATATCATAGAATATGCCAAGTCAGTTCCTATTCCTCTCAATCCATTGTAGGTGAAAATAAAAATTGAGTACGCCCAAAATCTCCATGTTCATTATTTTAATATATGATCTAATCCTAAGGAATCCCTTCTAATGTGGATTCTTGTCTCCACATTGGAAATAGGAAGCATCTGAAGAAGGGGAAGTCTAATTCTAAGCCTCCTTAGTCAACAAGTATGAATCATATGAAAATTATGTTGATTAGATTCCTCTTGGCACTCAATCCCAAGAAGATGTGGAGCGTGTTCTGACCTCGTATCCCCCTAGGCTAGCTAGGGTTAAAATTTAGAAAGAACCCACTTTTGAATTGGGTGACCTACAAATCTATGAAAGGAAATAAATTGAAACATGGGAAATAAGGATAAAGGACACCTAGGGATTTGAATGAGTAGAAGGAGATAGTTATATGTTGCCAGACTACTATTAGTGATCCAAGCATTGACCAAGTTATGATAAAAGATCTAGAGGTGGTTCGTCTAGATGATAATTGTGATAATAATACTATCCATAAGGAGGTTGAAGGTGGATTTCATATTGAGTTTCCATCTAAAGTAGAAAAGGAGACCCCTATTGATGAGGTGATAGATGTGTTAGTATTTCTCTTGAATATTGTTAATGTCCAAGCCAACATTATTAATTGGCTTGTTACTCAAATAAAAATAGCTAAGGATAGTGTTAATTCCCATAAGACCAAGATTAATGACTCACAAAAAGTTATTAAAAACAAGGGTTGGATAATGACAACTTGAACAAAATGTTGACTCCCATTCTTGCAGTTGCTAAAGATGTCAATGTCATGAAAACTAACTAGGAAGAAAAGATTAGAATGTTGGAGGATACAATCAAGAAGGTGCATAAGAAGCTTAAGATGGCGGTCTTTGTTAGCAGGTCTGTCATCCAGAGTAGCATTGTGGAACTCAGAATACTCAATATTAATGTTGTGAAGAAGGGTAAGGCCATGCTTCCTGATGCTATATCTGTAGCTAGGATTTAGGTGTTG
Source organism: Thuja plicata (assembly GCA_018584345.1). Classification (NCBI taxonomy): domain Eukaryota; kingdom Viridiplantae; phylum Streptophyta; class Pinopsida; order Cupressales; family Cupressaceae; genus Thuja; species Thuja plicata. The sequence continues at coordinate 409,485 of MU228454.1, forward strand.
GTGATGAAGGTAAAATAGGTTTAGTTCCTTTGCAGGGACCTTGTCCTAGAACTCATAGTCAAGCTAAAGGTATTTCTGATCAATCCTAGATTATCCATGATGTCATGGATATGCATGAAAAAGTTATAGACAAGAATTTGGAAGCTGAATTTTTTTTAAGGAACTCCAGAAGTGTGGTTTGGATCTATGACCCTATTTATGTTACTTTCCTCTCATTTGGTTCTCGCTCTACTATTGGGTTTAGTTGGTTCTTCCTTTTTTTTATGATAATTTTTTTATGTAAAGGGTTTTGGGGTCCCTTCAAAACCTATTTTACCTTAATCAAAACATATTTTATATAAAGAATAAAATTTTAATTCTTAAAATATAGATTAATCACACAAATACCTAGTTTATGGATATTTTTTTATAATTTTTTGTGCATATACTTTCTTAGTTAGTTTTTTAAATTTAGAGTAATGGTAATTTGAACAGAGGTGTATGCCATCATTCATAAATTTTTTTGTATGTATTTGAGTTAACTTCTTTTCTTTTGTGTTTATATGAAGATATTAAAGCTAGGAAAAAGTTAAAAAAAAAAAAACTATTTTCCAATTTTCTACATGGGTGAATCGAAGACCTTAATATAGGATGAAAACTTACATTCGTAAGAAATTAAAAATATATATATTAATTTTATTAATATATTAAACCTTATATTTTTTTGAAAAGCTTATAATAAGTACTACACACTTACAAAATATAACTTCTATATGTATTCATTTGACCCCCCAAAAGGTATTGTAAAAGTGTTTTTATCATAATTCCTATAGGTGTAGAAGAGACTCTATTGAAAGTATAACTTAAAACTAGAGGGGTTATATCAAAGGGGGTTTGATCTAAGAGGGCTTTATCCAGCTATTTTCAATTAATTTCTTAAAATGGAACCTCTCAAGACTTAAATCATTATATTTTCAAAAAGATATATGATATCAACGAAAACAAGGATGCCTCCAAATTTGTAATCCGTTGTTGTGTTATTGCAATAGTCTGTAAAATGAACTTAGTATTTCAGAAGTTATTTTCCACCAATAGTAAATCGATGATATAGAAAAACTTCCGACTCCAGATCAGCTCATCAGTTTTATTAAGGTTAAAGAAACAGCGATCCCCTAGATTGTACATAAATTGAACCCTTATTTCCTCCTTGGGAAAAAGTTCTAGAAGTAATATTTTTCATATTAATTTTCATTTTCCATCCCAATCAACATAGTCACTCAGTCTAGTCCAAAAAAGTCATTTGAGGGGACCAAGACAGTCTATAAATAAAGGAATAGCACAAAGGGTGGTCATGCCAACTCATATGTTCTCCGAAAAATTGCTTGTGAGACCATGCCAAATATCCATCTAATACTTGATTTTCAAATATTTTTATACTTAAGAATATTGCTCCTAATCACTTACCCTTTTGGCAAGGAGGCTAGAAAACAATCTTCTCGCTCGAGGTATTTGGCCTGACCAATTTTAGGAGAGTCATTGCTTGTGACAATCACATTTCATCCAAATTTAGCAATCAAGGCTATATTAAAGTGTTGAGGCTTCCTTAAACCCAGATCTCCATGGGATTTCGGTTTACACACTCTATCCCATAACAGGGGCCTTTCATTTTTTTTCCTTTGATCCTGTCCATATAATTTTTCTAAATCCGTTCCACTTTTTCCACAATGAATGATAGGATTTTGAACAAAGATACGTAATAGACATAAATATTTTGTAGTGCTGCTTTCATTAACTGATACTTCCCCGATTGACTGAGGAGTGCAACTGATTTCAATTACTGATTTTCTTCTGATGATTTTCACGTTGTTGGTGAAGTAGTACACTCCCAATCTCTAAGGATACCGAAGTTAACTGAAATAGTTTCCGAACCTTCAACTGCCTAAAATAAGTCCTTTCATCATGTATGTGCAACACAATCTCATACAGCCTTGAAATTTTACGGTCACCCCTACCTGTCATAAGATTTTTTTTTATGACGGTTTGGTTACTTCAGCACCTTTTATTTTAAGTTTTAAAATAAATATTGATTGTCAATTTGTTTCTAAAATAGAAATATCGTAAAACTAGAAAATAAGTATAAATTAGTAATATATGCTAAAATTTGAAAAGTTTCTAAATTCATATGTTTTATTTAGAAAGGATTTTAAATAAATAATAATATATAATAAATTATATAAAAAAAATTATTTGTAATAAAAGTAATGTAAAATTAAGAAATAATTATAAATTAGTAATATATGCAAAAAATATCAAATTAATTAAGAAAGTTTCTAAGTTTATATGTTACGAAACAAGTTTTTAAAATCTATATATTTATCATATAGCTTACAAAACAACATATATTTATATTATTGACTGTTTATTAATAACTTTAAGTGTCATAATAAGGGTTTTATAAAACTTTAGCCATTCAAACCATACAGTCCAATAAATTTTAGAGATGTTAATCTTATATACATACATGCAATAAAAATATAGAAAGTTGGAGTCCCCAATTTTTATCTAGTATTTTCCGATTCAGTGATCAAGGACACCAAACTGACCTTACATTTGTTTCACTTCCTTCTTATCAAATGATTCGTTGACATTAAAAACACAGTTAAACTATTGAACAATATAGCTTTTCATATTACTTATACTTACATTGTTTCTCAGAATTGGGTGTAGTGACTTTTGGAGCCACATTCTGATCAATTTTATTGATTTCAGATGTAGATATCTTATATTGTAAGCTCTAAATCTCTTCACATCATCGAATAATTTTAATCGAACATTAAATATGCGATAATAAATAATAATAATGCAAATTAAATAGATCACGCAGAAACTAATAGAAGAACACACGTACATTAATAAACCATTCAACATCTCACACACAGTACACCACCATAGCTGATTTGGAACACAAAGCCATACAGGACCTTGTTTTCACAGAGAATACATCACAATTGCTGATATAAAATATCAAGCCAACGGAGATCCCGGAGAAAACCAAGGCTTTATAGAGCCTGAAACGAAAAACCACTTAAAACTAACGAGTTATCTTCCCATAATACCACTGATCAATTATTCGAGTCTTGGATCAATCAGCAATAGAGACATATATATAAACAGGTAAGCTAAGCCACCGGAAGTGGGTTGGAGAGCAGATATTCTTCCAAGACCTTGAAAGTGTGGACAGCAGTGTCCTTGGCATTCTCTGGGTGAACAACCTCACCTTCATGGGCCGGCTCATACTCAATAATCCACTTCACAGTGCAAGTGCCAGAAGTGGCTCCAGGGATTACCTTCAAAGTCAGTTTGTATGTCTTGTACTTATTCATTATCTGTCCATTCAGCACAATGTGAGTGGTGGTCATATTGGCCTCGTCCAAGGATTCGATTTTCTCCAATTTGTAAGTTGCCAAGTGAAACCCTGTCAAAATATCCAACAAAACAAATATGTTAGAGATCACAATTAGGGGAAAAGATCTAGTACTTGCTTCTCAAAGTCTTGTATGAAAATTCCAAATCACTCTCAAATTTCTATAATAGCTTATTTGACAAGTCCTGTGCTTATAACTAAGGTTTCAGGGTCATATAATCAAATACGATGCTACATAAGCATATTTTTGGACAAGGTGTCCAAAATAGCCAAAAAAGGTGAGACCAACATGTGCAAAAAGGATACCCATACTTGTGCACCTGATGTGGCATTATGTGATTGGTTACTTTTTACAACTAAGAGTACATTTTATTCAATTATGGGTAGCCATCGTTATAAAATATCTTTAAAGTCACAACTATTAGTGCAATGTTCTCAAAAAAAAAAATTGCACATTAAATCAACAAATGTGAATATTAAATCAATAAATATAGGTATCAAATCAACAACTCCTAGCACAACCATTAGAACCTGTTCAAATACTGAATCCTTTTCTCTAATAATCACGTTTCACTTGAAATATAAATTTAAAATTTTCTGTTTTAATTTTGAAAATCACCTGAATAAAAAATCATGAATATTGGAGTATGCTTATAACTAAGGGTCCTCTGCTTATAGCTAAGGTTTCAGAGCCACATAATCAAATACAATGCCACATCAGCATATTTTTTTTTAAAAGTGTCCAAAATAGCCAAAAAAAAAAGGTAAGACCAACAATGTGCAAAAAGGATACCCATACCTCTGCAGCTGACGTGCCATCACGTGATTGGTTACTTTTTACAACTAAGAGTACATTTTATTCAATTATAGTAAAAACTACTTTAAAGTCACAGCTATTAGTGCAATGTTTTTTTTTAAAAATGTACATTAAATTAACCAGTGTGAATATTAAATCAATAAATATAGGTATCAAATCAACAACTCCTATTACAACTATTAGAACATGTTCAAATACTGAATCCTTTCATCTAATAATCAAGCTCCACTTGAAACATAAATTTAAAATGTATGAAAAATAAACATTTCAAAAAAAATTGGATATTCTTCAATGACAAAGGACTTGGAAGCTTTCATATACCTTCTCCATATTTGATGAGTCTAACGCTGCCAGGGCTAATGCCATCTCCCTCGAGTATATCAATACTTTTGAAATGATTGGGCATCAGATTCGGAAAAATATTTGGAGAATTCTCAAAGGCCTTCCATATTTGGTTTGCAGGAACATTCAGCTCAGCCTCCCAACTCACAGTATGGGCCATCTTTCTTCTTCACTAAAGACTCCGCAACAACAAAATCAAATGATGCGTTTCACTTGGGGCTTAAACAGCCTTAAATAGACATTAAGTCTACCAATAGGGCTATCAAGTGCTCAAATGGTTCTCGTTTCCTTTCCAACATTATTTGTGCTTTAATAATTCATTGTCAAGTTGTTTGAATATGACATTTGTGGTGCAACACTGCAGGATTGAATGGCTGTTATACAGACAAAAGATACTTGTATTTAACTTAAATGCTAAACAAAGCCAGGACCGCAACGCGTTGTAATGTAGTTTGGGACCCAAAAGCATTTTCGCCATGGAAATTCAGACAAAAGCTTTTAACTATGAGTCCCCCTGTCCCCTTACCAACTGTTCCGTCGTGCTTTTCACGTTTAGACTGGTTAGCTATTATAAATCGATAGATTTTTCTGTACGAAACTGTTCAAAAATTGACATTTCTTTGGATAGATTCCTCTAATTGATCATAGACTTGTTGGCTATTATAAACCAATAAAAATTTGCGTACGAAACTGATAAAAATTGACACATCTTTGATTACAATCCATTTGAAGCTAATCCTCCAATTGGCTATCCATTTGATGGTAACAGTTCAGCTCTTGTCACCATGTGATTTGCAGCTTTGTATCCTTCACATTTCAGAGACGTGACAGCTCGTATAACCTTCACGTTGGACCACGTCAGCACACATTAGGGTTTTCAATATGTTTGACAGAACATTTATGTCAAGTTCTTCAAATTTTAATACTAGCATTTGCACTGAAAGAAGGTGAGATAAGTCCATAGGTCTTTAATGTGAAAGTGTAATTGAAGATTTACATTGCATATACTGTACATACCTAATCAGGGGCTTCTAAAATAGGGAATAAATTATGACAAAGAGATCATGTCTTGATCCAACTTATATTTGATGTCTTACAACAAGATTGCTCATTTGGTCTAGAAGCTTAAATTAAAGAGCAATTTAGCTATTTTGTTAATATTGGGCTTGAGTAAATTAGAGTTTTTAGATCTTACCTGCACCAAATTTAGTAAAGTGTACTTGTAACAACATATTAGACAATTTTTAATACTTAAAGTTAGCTTTCAACAACTATACTATTGAATATATTTAATTTATTTATTGTGTTTATTTTCAATTTTCTAGTGAAGATGGTTTTTTGAAAACTAACGAAATTTTACTGATTGTTTGTGGTGATAAAAAAATATCTCAGACATGTACTTTAATAAATTAATAATAATTTAACTATCTAAGATTAAATTAAATTTTTTTTTAGTAATTATTAATATTATATGATATTGATAATTTAAAATTCTTGTAAGACATTTAAATTTCATTTATAAATTTATCTTAAGGTTATGTGTTTATCTCTGAGACTACACTTGCTTTGTATATTCAATTAGTTTAACTTTACAATATTATAGAAATAACCCAAAATATTTAAGGAAACTCTAGGTAATGAAGTACATAATATATTTCTATTAAGTTATACATTGTATAAATTATGTGTTATACCTTATAAATATATAAAGAAATCTCTATTTTAAACCTCCAATAAACTAGTGTTTATTCAAAGATATATTCATTAACTATTTAATTGTTAGTTCCTGCCAAAGGATGTCCATTTATGAATGCATTTTTTCTCATATATAATACATTTATTATGCATACAAAGTACTTGTTAAATCTTTATATTTTGATTCATTTTTTCATTTATATTTTCTTTTCTTCCTATATATAATACATTTATTATCAATCAACCACATTTCACTCTCTCAAAATATATATTTTAGAATAATTTTTTTGAAAGTCAATCTATTCTTGAATTATTATAAAATTAGTTATTCTATTTGTAAGCAAGTGATAGGTGTAGATAATTGAGTGATGTGTGTGTGTTTATATATATATATATATANTTGAGTGGTGTGTGTGTGTTTATATATATATATATATATATATATATATATATATATATATATATATATATATAACATTATATTTTATTAAATTAGTTAATGAATATAAGGTTATATCGAACTTTGTCATATTAAATATATTTGATTAAATTAGTTAATTTAAACTTAAAATATAGAAATAAGGTTATATTTATAATTAAATTATTTTATATAATTTAAATATCAAATATAGATTTACAATAATTTATAAATTATAATTATATTAAGTTAAATATTTATTTTATAATATAAAATTATATATTTAAGATTAATATATAATTAAATTATTTTAATTATAATATATATTAAATTATAATATATATTAAATTATAGTATAATATTGTATTTTAAATTTAAAATACATAATTTAACGAAAATATAAAATACGTTATATTTACTATATCAATAATTTGTTAAATGTAAATAAAAATTAAAAAATAAAAAAATAGGTTAAATGTAAATGTAAATATAAAATAAAAAATAAAAAGCGGGCCAACGTTGTCGTTCCTCTGACAAAGTTTATGTGTACACGGTAGTCTAGGACAGTCGAACACACGGCCTAGGGTGCAAATATTTGGCAAAACCTGCAATCCATTTTTGGCATGAAAAAACAAGCTGGCAAATCATGAAAACCACTCATCAAACCAAAAAAACCGCTCTGCAAACAGCCGTGAGACAAAGCCGAGCGTGAGAAAATTCCGAGGAGACCACAAAAACTGTTCCGCAAACAACCATGAGACAAAGCTGAGTGTGAGAAAATTCTGAGGAGGCCGTACATGTATCGGCTTAATGAACATACATTGGCCTTGATTATATGTCTTTGTTATCTTCTACAACCATAGCTCTTTCCCCCCTTTCCGTCATTAAGACAATGGGGAACACGCCGTATCTACATAACTACTTAACATGGAGTGTTAGTTGTGGGTAGCTTGGACAGTTGTTTGTCCATACCCAGTATTTAGTAAATAATTATTTCTTGGTTCGTGTGAGGACAGTTATTTATTAAATTAAATGATTTCCTTTTTAACACCTAGATAACTAATTGGTTAGGGTTGGTTAGGGTGTTAGTAATCTCAGCCGTTGATTAAGGTTAATCTCGGCCATTCATTTTCAATGAGATTAGTATATAAGGAGGTCATAGGGGCATTTGGAGAATACACCATCTCAAGTTTGAGAGCATTTGCAGTGAGAGAAAATGTGTTTGCAGTGATAGCAAATAGTCTTGCAGTATTAGCAAGGGCACAGTGATAGCACTGGGGATAGCAGTGGAGAAATATCAGCAGGAGGAATTGGGAGATTGTCGGAGTTCTGCCAGTGAGAGGCAAGGAATTTTGTATCTCTTAGTTTGCTGAAGTTTAATCTATTCTCATCTGCAGTACTGGTTTTCCCTTCAGGGTTTTTCTAGGGACGACTTGTCCAAAAATATTGTGTTCTTTGTGTTGCATATTTCTTTCCATATTTTAGTGAAGTTGCAGTTGTGTTATTTTTCGATATTCAGCTATAAATTTATTTTCAGCAGTGAAATAATCTTTATGAGATAGGAGATTAATAATCAGTGACTGCAATATGAATTTTCACATGGTATCAGAGTAGTGTTGAGGGTAGAAAAGGTTTACCCTAGGCAAAGGAAAGAAATTTGAGTTTGACCTCTTTCAAGTTTTTTGTTTCTTTTATTTCTTTGAGATGGCCTCAGCAGGTTTGAGAGATCATGACAGATTGGATGGTGCCTCAAATTTTGGTGTCTGGAAAGCCAAAATTTCTTTATTGCTAGAAGAGAATGGTATCAAGGAATATGTTACCAGTACTGTAGTTGTACCTACAAATCCAGTACTACTTGCAGCATACAAGAAGGATGATGCCAAGGCGAGGAGGATAATCCTTGATGGTGTTAAGGACCATATTGTTCCACATATCACAAAGTTAGATACTGTAAAGAAGATGTGGGATGACATTCTGAATCTATACCAGAATGCTACCACCAATCGGAAGTTGATTCTCAAAAAAAATTTGAAGAATACCTGAATGATTAAGGGAGAAGACGTCACAAGTTACCTCACTAGGCTTAGACTTGTCAAGGATGAGTTAGCAGCTATTGGAGATAGCCCCAGTGATGATGAGCTAGTCAGAATAGCCCTAAATGGGTTCACTAAACAGTGGGATGTCTTTGTTCAAGTTGTCATTGGATGAGACACCTTACCGAGTTGGGATCGACTGTGGAGTGATTTCACTCAAGAGGAGTTTAGACTAAGTCTTGTCAATGGAGCCAACAACAAGAGTCAAAAAAGTGAGGTGGAACAAGAAAACGTTGCCCTAGCGGGAAAGGGAAAATTGAAGAAGGGGTCTAGCAAAGGGTCAAGCTCACAAGGTGAGAAGAAGAAGAAGGACCTATCTACAGTCAAGTGCTTTGGTTGTCACAAGTTTGGCCACTATGTCAGTGATTGCCCACAAAGGAAGAAAAATGAAAATAAGGGCAAGAAGCAGGTGGCATCTTCAGCAAGTGCAGATGGGCTCTCTAGTAGATTGGAAGATGAGTTCACACTCATAGCTTGTATGGTTAGCTCAACCTCGTAGAGTGTTTGGTATATAGATAGTGGGGCGTCATTTCATATGACAGGAGTTAGAGAGTACTTCTCTAGTTAAAAGGAGGAGAGTACCAGTACCCAAATTTCTATGGGAAACTTGTCCAAACTCAACTCAGTTGGGAAAGGGACTGTTCAGTTTCAGAGGGAGAATGGGAAGATTATTCCCCTTTGTGATGTGTTTCATGTGCCAGGATTAGGTATGAATTTGATTTCTATATCTGTTCTTCAGGATAAAGGGTATAATGTACTTTTTAGAGGGACACATGTGTTGATCAAGCACAAGGATTGGAAATCACCCATATCTATTAGAGTTAGAAGTGGACGCCTTTACAGGCTACAGTTTGATACTCCTAAGGCACTTATGAGCAGCAGTAATCCTAGAGATCTTGGAGAGCTATGGCATAGGAGGATGGGCCATATACATCATGGAGCACTTATATTGCTTCGTGAGATAGTGACAGGTGTTCCTGAGGCGAGCACAGAGCACGATGATGTATGTAAGGGATGTGTGTTGGGGAAGTTTGCAAAAGCATCTTTTCCAAGGAGTGACACTAGATTTGAGGGTGTTCTTGATCTAGTACATTCAGATGTAGGTGGACCAATGTCGAGGAAGTCTCTCAGAGGATATGAGTACTATGTTACTTTTATTGATGATTTCTCCAGGAAGACCTGGATATACTTCTTGAAGACCAAGGATGAGGTTTTTAGTCACTTCCAAGAGTTCAAGGCTCTTGTGGAGAACTCAAAGGGGAGGAAGATAAAGTTTCTTTGGTCAGACAATGGAGGTGAGTACAAAGGAAATGACTGCTAGGATTTCTGTACCAGAGAAGGAATCAAGAGAGAGTGGACTGTTCCTTACAATCCATAACAAAATGGAGTTAGTGAGAGGAAGAACCATTCTATATCAGAGGCAGCAAGGGCTATGCTACATGACCAGGATATGCCCCACTACTTATGGGCAGAAGCATGTAGTACAGTAGTCTACATTCAAAATAGGGTTCCACATAAGGTACTAGGGAAAATGACACCAGAGGAAGCTTTCACAGGAAAGAAGCCAGATGTCGGTCACTTCAGGATATTTGGAAGTTTCACATATTGTCATATTCTAGGTGACACCCATACCAAGTTAGATTAGACTGCAGAGAAGGGGTACTTTTTTGGGTACAGTGAAACCTCAAAGTCATATCTAATATTTATTCTAGGGACCAGATGGATCATTGTTCGGTGTGATGTCAAGTTCATGGAGGATAAGGCATTTAGAAGGTCCAAAGATTTTCCAGCAGAAGATCAGAGTAAGCAATCAATAGAAGCTCCAAGGGTAGCTCAATCGAGTCAAGGGAAACAAAGCTCAAGTATAATTACTAGTACAAATGTAGACTCAGGTGGTGAGAGTTTGCAGAGTGTGGATCAACTGGTGCAATAGGAAATGCATCAAGAAGATATGGAGGTTGATATTTCATCCTCTACAGTTGGCAACTGGAACCGCGAGGTTCAACAGAGGGATACTCAGGAGTTTGTGGGAACTCCTAGGAGGAGTACAAGATCAAGGAAACAACCAACCAAGTTTAATGACTATATGGCTTTAGTTAGTCGATTGGTAGATAGTGAGCCTTCTAGTTGTCAGAAGGTTGCACAGCATCAGGTGTGGTGAGATGCGATGGTTGAGGAATATACCTCAATAATGTAGAATGATGTGTGGGAGGTAGTGCCTAGACCAACAGATAGGGCAGTGGTTGGATCACACTGGATCTACAAGATCAAGCACGGTGCAGATGGTAGCATCGAGAAATACAAGGTGAGGTTTGTGGAAAAGGGGTTCTCTCAGAAGGAGGGAATAGACTATGAGGAGACATTTGCTCGTGTGGCCAGGTATACTTCTATATGAGTAGTGATCTCATTTTCAGTGCAGATGGGATGGCAGATCCATCAAATGGATGTCAAGACATCATTCCTTAATGGAGAATTGAAGGAGGAGGTATACATAGAGCAACTAGAAGGCTTTGTAGCACATAGTAAAGAGACCCACGTGTGCAGATTGAAGAGAGCTTTGTACAGACTCAAGAAAGCTCCCAGAGCATGGTATGAGCGCATTGATACATACTTGCAGGAAATGGGCTTTGTGAAGAGTGAGGTTGAGTGAACCTCTACTACTTGGTGGTTGGGGGTGAGGTTCTAATTCTTGTTCTATATGTGGATGACTTGTTTCTTACAGGTGCACTAGGGCTCATAGAGGATAGAAAGAGGGACCTTGCAGAAGAATTGGAGATGAAGGATTTGGGACTTATGCACTACTTTCTAGGCATGGAAGTGTGGCAGACTGATGGAGAGATTTTCCTTGGTCAAGGGAAATATTGCATTGAAATCTTGAAGAGATTCAGGATGAAGGATTGCAAAGCCATGTCTACACCCATGATCATGAATTGGACGAAAGTAGATACATCCGGGGAGAAGGATGTAGATCCCACCTTATATAGGTAGTTGATTGGTTCGCTGATGTATTTGGTCAACACCAAGCCAGACATAGCATTTGCAATTAACTCTCTTAGTCAGTTCATGGTGGAGCCAAAGAGAGTGCATTGGACGGCGGCTAAGCATGTGCTACATTATCTTCATGGTACAGTTGAGTTTGGGATCAAATATGTTCAAGGTGAAGGTATCAAGTTGATAGGCTATACTGATGTAGATTGGGCAGGTAGTACAACAGAAAAGAGAAGCACTTCAGGGTGTTGTTTCAGTTTAGGATCGGGAGTTGTCTCTTGGTTCAGTAGGAAACAGAAGTCTGTGGCTTTGAGTTTTGTAGAAGCAGAATACATAGCAGCTGCCATGCGACGTGTGAAGCTATATGGCTTCAGAAGTTGCTAGTGGCCTTGTTTGGTCAGGGAGTTGAGACTACTGTGATACATTGTGACAATCAGAGTAGCATCAAGTTGTCTGAGATTCTAGTGTTTCATGATAGGTCTAAACATATAGACATCAGGTATCACTTCATCATGGATTGTGTACAATGAGGGGTTGTTCAGCTATAGTATATACCTACAGAGGAGCAGGTAGCAGACATTCTGACAAAGGCATTGGGGAAGACAAAATTCATCTTCTTTAGAGATAAGTTAGGTGTCGTGCAGAACAACTTCCTCGCTAAGAGGGAGTGTTAGTTGTGGGTAGCTTGGAAAACTGTTTGTCCATACCCAGTATTTAGTAAATAATTGTTTCTTGGTTAGTGTGAGGACAATTATTTATTAAATTAAATGATTTCCTTTTTGACACCTAGATAACTAAGTGGTCATGGTTGGTTAGGGTGTTAGTAATCTCATCCGTTGATTAAGGTTAATCTCGGCCGTTCATTTTCAATGAGATTAGTATATAAGGAGGTCATAGGGGCATTTGGAGAATACACCATCTCAAGTTTGAGAGCATTTGCAATGAGAGAAAATGTGTTTGCAGTGATAGAAAATAGTCTTGTAGTATTAGCAAGGGCACAGTGATAGCACTAGGGATAGCAGTGGAGAAATATCAGCAGGAGGAATTGGGAGATTGTCGGAGTTCTGCCAGTGAGAGGCAAGGAATTTTGTATCTCTTAGTTTGCTGAAGTTTAATATATTTCTCATCTGCAGTACTGGTTTTCCCTTCGGGGTTTTTCCAGGGACGATTTGTCCAAAAATATTGTGTTATTTGTGTTGCATATTTCTTTCCATATTTTAGTGAAGTTGCAGTTGTGTTATTTTTTGATATTCAGCTATAAATTTATTTTCAGCAGTGAAATAATCTTTATGAGATAGAAGATTAATAATCAGTGACTGCAATAGGAATTTTCACATGGAGTAACCTGAACTCTATTCTCAGATGACCGTATGCCATCAGTTTTGAAGGTATACTAGTCAGATAAGATGGATTTTAAGGGAACAAAATGAAAGCTGTATTGAGGAAAACAAACTGTCTGGAGATCAATTTACTATAAAAATAATTTATAATTTAAATTCATAAATTTTAATTGTTATTATTTTCTATTGTCTGCTTATGGTGGATAAAAGTGTTTGAGGATTGAAATGTTCTTGTTTTCTATCTATTTTTATATTGTGATCTATCTTTTGAAAACTGTTGGTAGATCATTAAGTGTGATTCAAAGTGTTGATTAGATATCATGTATAATTAAGTCAATAAGCAATATTTTTTAAATTTAATAATTTTTCTTATTTCACTTTAATAAAATCAGACATAGAAGTACATATATGTTTATATCATAATTATAATAATTTTTTAATAATATTAAATTAGTGGAAATATAAGACTCTCAAGTGAACAACCCAATCACTAAATAATTGAGAGATAGATATAAACCATTTTATAAATTGACAAATAGCTTGATTTTGATTGAGATTGTTCATAGTCTAAAACCAGATAATGTGTTCTTTCATTTGTTGAAACTTATCCAATGCATCCACATTATTTTTGCACAATACCTTGAGCTACCCAAAAAAGAAGCTACCTATAAAAAGATATTTTTGGTTAAGGTAAAGCAGGTTTTGAATGTAAACATAAATTCTTTACAACAAAAGAAAATAAGAGTAGACCTAACAACAAACCATTAGCAGAAATATAGGAAACCAAACATTAAAAGAATTTATAATTTAAATTAATAAATTTTAATTTGTATTATTTTGTATTTTATTTATAATGTATAAAAGTTTTTTAGGATTGAACTCTTCTTGTTTTCTATCTATTTTTATTTTCTGATCTATCTTTTGAAAACTAATAGTAGAACATTAAGTGTGATTCAAAATATTGTTTATAAATTATGTACAATTGAGCAAAGAAGCAATATTTTCTAAATTTAATATTTTTCTCATTTCACCGTAATAAAATCAGATATACAAGCACATATATGTTTATATCATAATTAAAATATTTCTTTTAATAATATTAAATCGGTAAAAATGCAAGAATGAATCTAAAAACAAGTTGTTGAAGGAAATATAAGGCTCTCAAATGAGCAACCCAATCAAGAAATGAATGAGGGATAGATATAAACCATTTTATAAATCGACAAATAGCTTGATTTTGGTCAAGATTGTTCATAGTCTAAAACTAGATAACTTGTTCTTTCATTTGTTGAAACTTATCTAAGGCATCCACATTCTTTTTTCACAATAACTGGAGCTACCAAAAAAAGAAGCTACCTTTAGAAAGATATTTTTCTTTAAGATAAAGAAGGTTTTGAATGTACCTAGAAACCCTTTACAAAAAAGGTTGTCAACTACAAAAGAAAAGAAAACTAGACCTAACAAAAATCCATTAGCAGAAAGATATGAAACTAGACATTAACAAAACAAGGTCATAGACCTAGGCCACACTGCTATAATTCTTCAATAATTTACATAGCCTCTAATTTTTTGTCAATCACTTGATCATGCATATCCATGACCTCATGGATGATGTAGGGCTAGTCACGAACAACTCATTTAGAAAGACGTTAAAAGACTAATTAAATATAATAAAAGTTTCATAGTAACACAATTTACATCTTATTTTATAAATGTTCTTTATAATGACTTGTCTAATAGAATCAAAAATTACATTATTATGCATACCAAAACCAAACACAACCTCTCTCTAGTTTCTTTCATGACTAAAAATGGCTTAAAATTTCATAAAAATAACAGTTCACTGATTCTTAGCATGAGCGCAAACTAATAAAATATGTTTCATATCTACAACACAAGAACATAAATGACAAGTAGCTAGCTAAACCAGAATACATTTTAATATATTTCAAAAAGATAGCTTGTAATGTACATTTTTTAGGCCAACACTTATTATCAAAATTTGGTTTTGACTTCTATACTTGTGGGCACATTTTCATCCTAATACAACTCCATTTATGATATAAGTGGTGAGTAGGATACTAGAAAGGTAAAATATCCATGAAAACTTATGTTAATGGGAGAAAATCATAATGAATCTTAGACTATCATTTCTAATCGTTAATAAAATTGCAATGCCTCAATGTCTAAAGTTCCATATAAAGTTTAATATAAACCAATGATTGCACAAACATTAAAAAATAAAAAAATTATATAATTAATGTTCAACCCACAATACTCTATCATGGTAAGACACTATTATCCAACGTATCAAATGTATAAATATGAGATAAAAAAAAATTTCAGAGCTTTGAGGATATTTTAAACTAATGATAGATCATTGTGTGTAATGTAACGTATTTTTATTTCTTTTGTTAACTCAAAGGTATATTAGCGTCTCATCTCAACACCCAACCTACCTTACCTTGGTCTAAATATTTCTATGAAATTGCAACCCCCACTATAGACCACCACTCTACCAACCATGTTAAGGTAAGGTTGATGCATGATAAAAAAATATTAATTAAAAATAATCATAGATAAAGAAAAAATATTATCTAATTAAATAAAATATCTCCCCTTGTTTTAATAAAATCAAATATTCTTATACATTCATGTTTACATTATAATTACAATAATTATTATCCAACATATTGAATGTATAGATAGGTCAAACTTAGAAAGTTGTATTCACGATAATGTGGATGGTAATAAATTAGTTTCTTTTACAACTATTTTTGACCCAAAATATATAAATATGTTACACCCAAATACCCAAAAAAATAAAATTAAACTAATTGATAGGTCAATAAATATAGTTACAAATATTAACTAAAAAATAATAAAAACTATTGTTTTAGTATAATACTTTATTTTGAATCTCTTAATTTATATATTGACATCTACATAATCATATGATAATCGCAACTACAATTAACTAACATATTTTATGGATAGATATAAAAAAATTAAAAACATTTCAATGAAGACAACTTTGATCATTTGTTTGGTATGGTTGTTGTTGTCCACATTGAGGGAAACATGTTACATTTGCACCACGTGGATATTTTCTTTCGATAATAAAAAAATGTGCAAACATATTAGAATAATATACAACATATGTTGATTGTAAATCTTGATGTCACATTATCATTGTTCAAATTACTGCATATATGAGTGATTCATTTAATGTAAAAAATCCTCTACATAAATCTACAATAAAATAAATAATATTAACCATAAAATACATTAAATGTTAGAAACCTTGTATTGTATTAAATTGAATATGGGAAAGAACCTCAAAAAAATATTTCAACACATAGAGAAACAAAGCAATAACTAGTAGGCTTCAAGATCAAGCCAACAATCAGATCTAAACTATAACTATGATAATTATATATAAAAGGGGTAATATGCTAAACAACACATTTCAAAAAATAGCATCTTAAGAAGAAATATTTAAAATAGATGCACAAAACCAAATTAAACAAAAAAAAATTGACCCTAGTAGACCTATTTCCAACCTTTTAACCATTCTTTTACCACCACTTCCCATATAGTAGCTAGTTTAATCTGCTTTTATTTCCTCAAGTCAACTACTCTATCCTTCTAAACTTTCTTCTTTTCTCGTTTCTCCATTTTATAGTTAACCATAACCACTCCTATCATTGTCTTTCACATAAAATTTTTATTTATCCATACAATTTGTTATGTGCCATTGTTTAGAGAGAGTATTTTTGTTCCTATTTCTCATGCAGGCCATTGATTCCTATGAATTTTCTTGCATTTTTATCCTAACATTGTGATCTTCCATCTCAAAAGAGAGAACCTACCAATTACATTCCATATTCATTATCATTTTTTCTTGAGGTTGTCTTCTCCCTCCCCTCCAAGTCTTTTTACAATATTGAGCCCTTCAATGGCATCACTTAAGAGAATATTATGAGGCTAGAAATTGGATAACTATTATTTTGGGGTGGTATAAAGGGGTTCCTCCATAATATCTTATGTCTCATCAACATTGCAATAGGGGTCTTCAAAATTTACCAAATTCTCTTCTTCAAATTTTTTGAATCCAAGACCTCATTTTCCCTAAAGGTACATTATTGTCCTCTTTTGAATCTGACCTATTTGAGATGTCTATGAAAAATGATGTTGGATGACAAACAAAAATATTTTTAATACTATATTTTTACTACATCACATCTATCCAAATTGGTCTTTTTGTTACTAGAAAGGGACCTTGCCATAATTTTATTTTTATGTAGAGGAGCCTATAGTACATTATCCAGGTGTAGTTCAACTACATGGGTGGGGTTAGATGACCCAAAATCATTTTTTTTTTCTTTTTAAGAGGGTTTGGCAGGGGTTCTCTCATAGATTTGGCCCTGGAAGAAGAATAATGGTTATCATTAGTAACAGTAATATTTTTTTAACTTCCATTTGAATTGGTAGTGTTATGTTTATGGAAAGAGGCTAAGGTGTTTTGCATAAGTATCTAGAATTGAGAAAAGAAGTGACAATCGATAAATAATTGTAGAGTGCATACATTAGCTCTTGGTGGAGCTTAGGTAAGCCCATTAAATAAATATTCTTTTGCATATAGGAAAATATAATCAAGGAAAAATAACTAAATGATATTTCCTTAGATAAGTTTTGAGTAGAGTATGATAATCGTGGATAATTTCTAGGTTTAAGTATTTGACTAGGTGACAAAATTTAACTACCCAAAGCACTAGCAAGTCTTCATGACTAAAACCATTTTTTTGTTGTTTAAGTCATTCACCACCATCCAAAATGTTTTTTATGTATTCCTCCTAAGCATGTTTCTAACATAACCTTAAAATATTCTCCCTCCTAGATCTTAGACATGTCACTTGACAAATTATCTCCTACAAGAGTTCTATCTTGATAGCTCACACATGAACCTTTTTTTTTTCTTTTAATCTTTGCAACTATTGATGATTTTTTAGGAAGGTTCTCCATTTTTCCCTTTCATGGATTTAAAAAATTGAATTAGCCATCCTCTATGAAAATACATCCCACACCTCAATAAATTTATTTATTAACATAAAGTTATTTTGTGCAACTCTTAGGTGTTGGCCCCCAATTTTTGAATTCTCCACTAGCGTAAAAATACTATCTAAAGAGTAGTTAACATAGGATGAGATAGAAAGGAAAAAAGAAAGACCATTTTTAATGCTTACTAAATAGATTTAGTGTTGTTTAATTTTGTTATCTTTAAAATGATGTATCTATATTTCCTATGCAAGGGGAAAAATTCCTTCATAAATCTATCTATGTCTTTACTAATATTTTCCTTTCTCTCTTTATTTAGACAATCCATCTTGATCTCATTAATGAGTCTTCCTTAATTTTCAAGACTATTTTTAATATATGTTTGTCTCTCCTCCTTTTAACATAGATTTATCCCATGTATAGTCACTTGATGTCAAAACAATTTTTTTTTATCAATCTTAGGGGCATCCACATTACACTAGTTAATCGTGATTATTAAAAATAATCTTGAGAGCTAAAAAGATATTCCATTTTGCATAGCTATTCTAGTATCATTGGCACTAGCTATTAGACGTATTAAACTTACTCTAGTGGAAGATTAATTATAAAATTTTGACTATATTCATAAAGAAATATTTCTAACTTGGGGAGGAATATCCCTATCCAATGTGCAATAACTTTATTTAATATAATATAAAATTAATATAGTGAAAGTATTTGTTAATGAGTTCTATTGTATATATGCATGGTATATATTCCATTATGGCATGGAGGATAATATACATCTATTATCTACTACAAAGTCTTTTGTTTTCTAAGGAGGATACAAAGAAGAGTTTCAAGGAGGTTTGTAAATATTTGCAGTTGAAGGCATTATATTTTGTCATTAGTATACTTAGAGAAAAACATGATCTACACCATCAGTTTACTCTACACCGATAGATAAGGAACAACACTATCCGACACCAAGGTTACCTGAAAAAAACTGTTAAGTGTTATCCGATGACAAAAAGGTAAAAGAAACCTGACGAGTAACAACAGTGCTACCCGACGGAACAACAAAGAGAGGAACCCAACAGATACAGGGACCCGATGAATAGTTTAGTCAAGGAACACCGACAGACTGCAAGTTCAAACCGATGACCAAGAACCGATAGTCAGTTACATCCCGCAAAACATGGATCTGACTTTCCACGTCAGATAAATCACTGAAGTTGTATTTATAGCTTCTTGATTTGTTTCTAAATCCATTATGTGCGGAGAAATAAATGTATTCATTAATTTTTTAATTAGTTTTACTGTTTTAAAACATCCAAACTAAAGATCAAGATCAAGTTGTAAACCTTGGACCTGAGAGTTAACGTTGTAAAATGTGAATTCCAAGATAGGTTAAATACTTGTATAAATAGGTGCTCAATACATTGAGAATAGTTGTTGATCAATGAAGATAGTAGTCACAGAGAGAAACTAAAGACCAGACAGAGAATTCATCCAGAACAACACAAACATAATTAAATCAATTTTCAAGAATAGAACAGAGGCTACCGACAAGCAGAGAAAAGGTATTCATCAATCACTTAAGGTGATATTATTATTGTAAGAGCTTTAATGGATCTATAAATCATAAATAGTACATTGAATACAATCAGGTCAACATTTGTACTCATTCTAACAAGTGTAGTACACTAATCAAATCATTTCAAGAAAGGTGGGCTGAACCGTCCTATTGTAAATCTCATAAATGAGTGCACACTTAAATCGGTATTGCTAAATCTCTTAGCAGAGTAGATATTAATAGGCCTCCACCTTAATACTCCTAACAGGGTAGATCATCAAAAGTGATCAAATTGTAAGCGTTAACTAGCTCCCTTCCATTCTATAGATAGTGAAGTTTTGTGGGTGCCATCCCCACCACATTTTTTACTTCGTAACAAGATTTTTTTGCGATACCATATCTTCTGTTATGTGTTTATCACTTTCATGAATGTTTCTATGACTGTTGAAAACTATTAAAGATTGTGAACAAACAATACATGCATAAGAAAGAATAATAGTAGTGGTTGGTAATACAGAACTGAATGATTACTAATGATGAATTGTGAAAGGTGTTAAAAGTTTTAGAGGTACTGATTCACCCCTCCCCTCTCAGTACTACTTCCCATTAATTCCAATAATTGGTATCAGAGCTAAGTCTCTTCTTCGAAAGATTAAAGGCTTAAGAGCAAAGGTCATGCAATGGATAAGTACAAACTTGATAAGAATATTGAGAAAAAAAATCTTGAGATACAAATGTTCTATGAACAATATAAAGAAGCAAGAATCAAGATGAGAGAGCTGCTGGATGAAAGAAAAGGTATGGCTACTTGGAACAATGAAAAATACTATCAAGAAGAAGAGATTCCAGATTTATTTGAATCTTCAGGAGCAAATGCAAGTAATACATCAGATACATCAGAAGAGAACATCACAAATCTAAAGGAGATCAATCAACATCTGACAGAGCAAATAAAGATGCTGCAAATCGGTCAAGAGACCCAGATGGTAAGAATGATTGATGTGATGAGTTCTGCTAGACAAGCTGAAATAGAAAGGACACTTGCCATTGATGATAAAAGGAAGATTTTAGAGAAACTACAAGAAAAGGAAATAGAAATTCAAATACATGTTGAGCATCACCATGATCTCACAAATTAAATTATCCTTATGAGTCAAGAAGAAAATATAATAAATGTGGAACTCATTGAAAGAATACAGATCATCGGTGAACTAAGAGAACAAAATGAAAAGCTAAAAGATGAGGTTAGAATTCAACAACAACACAATGAGATTATTAGAAAGGCTGAAGAAATAAATAAAAGAATGGATGACTTTCTTGAAGAACAATGAAGAGTCAACAACAACAATGGTATAGGCTTTACCGAAAATGGAGAATCATCAAATCCAAAGAATGTCCATAAAAATCTAAGACCAAAAAGGCTGACATGCAAGCACTATGGAAAGCAAGGGCACACATAAAATGTATGCAGAGGTAAAATGAAGGTACTCCTAAATATACACCTACATCTTCATTCATAGGATTCTATTATAAATGTAACAAGAAAGGACATAATGCTTATGAATGCAAGAGAAAGATAGAAAAGCCAAAGGAGGAAACCTACATGGACAAATACTATCCTACATGCAAGATGAATGGGTGCACATCTGAAGAATTATGGAAAAAGAAAAAGCAAGCATGGAAGATGCAAGGTAAAGAAGTTCCTTATCAATCAAAGAGAATCGGTAATCAATATGTATGGGATTACAACACTTGGACAAACTGTACAACATGTGGTAGATATGGTCACATTGTTGCAAACTCCATAAGAGCATGGACCAAAAGGTATAGAGGCTAGTCAAACCCTGGAATAGCATGCTTACACTATCATAAAGTTGGTCACCTCAAGAAAGATTGCAAAGACCGATTAATAGAGACAAACACATATCCCAATGGAAACACCATTGAAGATATCCGGAGGGCAAGAGATAAAATGTGGATAAAAGCTTCAAACAATGATGAAGCTGGGCCAAGCAATGCAAATGGTGACACCCCATCCAATGGATCCAGTGACACCACCAACCCCACTTAAGCTGAACTAGTAAATATGGAATTGCACTATACTAAGTTATATTTTGCATCAGTTCCATTATACGAATTGATAGATAGTCAAAATCTGCATGAACCAAAGACGCATATTACTTTACTTGTTACAAATCTAAGAATGCAACACCATTGGTAAACACTTACCAAAAATCATCGGTGAACATAATAATGATCTTTTTACACTTACTGGAAATTGTCGGTCAACTAGTAAAAATGGTAAATTGCCCATGTAACCCGACAACCGTCGGTAAGCAAGCAAAGTTCAGAAGTTGTCATGACAGAATACTGATATCCGTTGGTTAAAGTGGAATGGTTAACAACTGCCCAAATGCATCATGTCTTCACTGATGATGATTTGAAATTTCCTCCTGACAAAACTCATCTTCACATCCCGACGAGTCGTTGAGCATTTAATGCAAAGACTTAGGTCAAAAAGTCTATAAATAGTCGACGGGACAACTTCATTTTTCACCCATGATTTGAAGAGAAAGTAGAGAAAAAACCAAGTGATTAAAGAGTAGAAGGAAGAAGTGTCTCCAAATCAATTCAGCACAATAGCAAACAGACCTTTCATCACTATTGCTAATTGAAGTAAGTACCAAAGGTACCGAAAGATCTCTGTCATTATTTTATCAAGAAAGCCCAAATTTTGAGAATACCCTAAATACTTGAAATACAATGGCAACCACCTCAATAACCGTTAAGATGACGAATGAGAAGAGGAATATGGTAAAACTGATCAAGAATAGTACATGTGTAGAACCTAAGTACAAAATATACCCATAAATTGCATTGAAACCTGATGAAGCCTGTGTGTTTTCAAAAATTCCATCTAGGGTTTTTCTCATAGAAGATGCTAGGTCTTATATTCACTGCAAGATCACAAAAATAGGTGATCTTGAAATGGATGAATCTTTTAAGAAGCTATGTGATGCCGAAGGAAAACTAAAGGAAGAGCACAAAAACTTGGAGGTCAAAGGGTTAACCAATGCCCTATATTTCTCAAGGGAATTCAAAATAGAATGGATTAGGTTAGTCTTGAGTAGGATGCATGACAACAAACTATGGCTAGACCAACCCAAGAAAATAACCAAAGAAGTCTTGAGTAGGATGCATGACAACAAACTATGGCTAGACCAACCCAAGAAAATAACCAAGGATGTTCTTCACGCTGTCACTGGTTATCCGATAACCGACAGGCCTAGGGAAAACAAGCATCCATCCATGAAAGAAGTTACAAAAATCACCAATGCAGAAGGAGACAACAAAGGTCTCAAAGTGAACATAATCACTGACAAAGAGATAAAATTTGGTGCATGTGTTATTGGGTATAAAATCTTTCAAGCTAGCAGACTGAATAACATTTCCGCAACAATAGTAAGCACAACTTACAAGATTGTGAAAAAAGGAGTTCAGATGGATCTGTGTGAGATTATATTAAAACAAATTGATGAGAACATGATCAATATCAGGTCTGTAAAGAGCAATACATGTAATTTTGGATCACTTATCATGTGTACATTTTTCTATTTTCAAGAATACTTTCCTTCAGTAGGAAAATTTGCATGGGAAAATACCAAACTGATAACCCAACAGATTAGTGAACTGATTAATTCACTAGGATAAAACTTTGAGTCTGTTATGTCTGCATACTTCCTTGATTTCAAGGAAAAGATGATGGAAAGAACTAGGATTACTGGACAACTAGTTGAAAAACACAAAGATGAGATATGTTTAATGGAAGACATAGATTACATCCATATCAAACTAGTTGTACCAAGAACAGCTTGGTTAGCACCATTAGACTATGAGATCAATATTGATCAAGCTACAAGTCTAATTGAGGCACTAATCAATGAGCCCATTGATAAGAAACAACAAAGGTTTGGAACATATGAAGAGGCCAAATCTAAACTAAAATAAGGCCTAAAAGTTAAGAAGACTATAAAAAAAAGGATAAAATGGTTAACAATCTCAAGAAGATTCTATCGGTTACAAAGGAAGAGCAGGATCAACTAGAGGAAACTGATGAACAGGGTACCATTAGTGAAGAACTAGAAGAAAACAAATCAGATACAAAGGCTACTAAATCTGATACACCTCCATCTCCACCTCCTGCAAAGAAGCAAAGGACAAGGATTCAAACTGCTACAACTGACACCACGCCACTTAAGAAAGGTCAAGTAAGGACCTTTATGAGGAAGCAACCAGAAAAAGGAACAAGACAAAAAATTGTCAAAACCACACCATCAAAGAAGAGGAAAAGGTTGGTTAGGACAAAAGATGACTTGGATGACACGAAAGATGATGAGCCTGATGTAGTGAAGAATAACTTCAAAAATCAAATGGTTGATAAAGCTACCAAATCCATTGCTACTCATGGCACAATGACTGATAAAAAGATCAGACAATGGGATACACTGAACCCGGAGGATCAGAATAAAATACAAGAGGTAGTCATAAAATCAATGATCAAGAACAAGTATGCACCTGCAGAATTTGTAAATCAAATACCTAACGAGCTATGGAAAAGGGTATACCAATAGTGGTCATATGCCTTGCAAAAAAAGAGAGAAGCATGAGAAAGGATACTTGTGAGACTGATGCCTCCTTAATCCAAAGTTGAAGAGATAAAAGAAGTACTAAAGAAACACTCAAGTAAATTTGTAGCCAAAATAAGGGCATACAAAGTACTAGAGAACAAGTTTATAGAATTGGATTCAATGACTAAACTAAATGGAGACAACTCTCGGATCTACCAGCGGAGTCAACAAGTGGTGAGAAATAATTAATTCTCACAAACACACCTCACAGAGAGGAGACAGATAATGCAAGTCCTTAGCATATTGCTCTAGACAACCAATAAAGTGATGATGAGCCTATTAACTTAGATACAATCATGGATGATAATATCTGAGATATCACTAACTATGATTCTGACAATGATCCAAAGAAGAAAGATGATGTAATACTTATCACACTTAAGGATTGACAAAGCCATCAACTATTGCAGACATCAAATGGTAAGATGGTTGACATTGCTGATGAATAAGTGTAGGACACTTCAATCATGCACTCAAAAGTGTAAGACCTTGCAAAAGATATACAAAAAGAAGAGGATGTCACTTCTAACAAGGCTCCAACCGATGAGCAAGACACCAATACTAACAAAGCCCAAGACACAACTCAAAGTAACATGCCTGTCCTAATGTAGGCAATAAACACACTAGAGGGCAATGAGGGATAAAATGAAAAGGAAACAAGCACACTCAAGGACAAGGGTGATGGAGAAGCCAAAGAAACAACATATACAACTGCAAAGAAAGCTGCAACCAATGATTAGAAAGATACTTCTACTGATCATAATAAGGAAGAAACTCAAAAGGAAACAAGGGACAAACCAACAGAGAAAGATGACGAAGGAAGGAAGGATGAGCTGGAGAAGAAATTAGGAGCACATTATGTAGAAACACCCAAGGTTAATGAAGAAATGTCTTCACATAACCGACAGGTTCCCACTAAGTAGAAGACACAAGATGCATCCTCTACAAAAGCTTCACCAAGTAATTCAGAGTGAACAAATGAACTAGCTATGGTAGTTCATACATCTGCATCCCCTCAAATCTCAAAGAAGAAGAAAGGAAAGAATAAGAATCCAGTAACTCTGGATGAAATCATTGAGATTCTAGTCTGTGATCCAAGAACATTGGATCTGACTACATTGAAAAAATATGCTAAGCTCTGTGAAAGAAAATCTATTCAAGACAAACTAAAGAGAGAAGCAAAAGAGGCCAAGGTACTAGAAGTAGCAAGAAATATACTTCAATAGATTGTACTAGACATAGATATTGATCAAAAATCCCCAATGCTTGATCAACTGGTC
Organism: Thuja plicata; assembly: GCA_018584345.1. Classification (NCBI taxonomy): domain Eukaryota; kingdom Viridiplantae; phylum Streptophyta; class Pinopsida; order Cupressales; family Cupressaceae; genus Thuja; species Thuja plicata. The sequence continues at coordinate 435,162 of MU228454.1, forward strand.
ATACTCATAGATGCAATAACATCTTAGAATACCGATGCTAAGAAAGTTATAGAAGAGAGACTTGAACAAAAGTATGAATTCAAGATCACAGAGAAAATAAGCCAGGAAGTGGCATTGAAAAAGGTCAAGCTATCTGAATTGGTAAGTACAATTGATCAAATTCTATCAGAAGCTATTACCTTAATAAAGAAATTGTACACTTTAGATCAACTCACTCAGGAGTATACCGATCAGATAGAAAAAATAGATGCTGATCTTAAGTCCAGTGCACAGAGTCTAGCCAACACAGACGAATCACTTAAATTGCACATTGAAAAAATCATATAGGCTAGGAAACAGAGGAAGGACATACAATTCATAGAGATGAAGTAGAGATGAGGTCAATGAGATCCAAGTTAAGCTCTTACCGACACTTACACTCCTACACCAAAATATGACACAGGCAAATACTCTAATTCCTACCCCGGAAATGTCTTTCCTAGACAACATTTATGATATGCATGCAAGAATAGAGCTGCAACACATGGCACTAGAACAATTGAAAGAACAATGGGAGAAACTACTAGAAGATATAAAAACAACCTATTCTAACATTTTTGACACATTTTAAGTTGCACATTTTTTGTCATAATTTTGGCATATTATAAGTTGTATATTTTGGTCATCAGTATCAAAGAAATGGAGAATTTGATATGTTCACTCACCTCAGTTAAAAGGGGGAAATCATATGTGTAGTAAAAGAAAGGGGAAATAATGTACATATAGAGAATGAATAGTATACATGTGGATATACATATACGTTACCGGTGCACATAGTTAGGGGGAGTCATATTAAGACAAGGATATAAACATGGTGTATACATACCAAAAGAGTTTAGTATTATGCACATATCAGTTTTTGATACTAATGTCAAAGGGGGAGATTGAAGAAATTATATTTTTCCATTAGTATACACAGAGAAAAATATGATCTACACCATCGATTTACTCTACACCGACAGATAGTGCACAACACTATCCGACGCCAAGGTTACCCGACAAACATGGTTAAGTGTTATCCGATGACAAAAAGGTAAAAGAAACCCTATGAGTAACAACAATGGTACCCAATGAAACAAAAAAGAGAGGAACCTGATAGATAAAAGGAACCTGATGAATAGTTCAGATAAGGAACACCGATAGACTGCAAGTTCAAACCGACAACCAAGAACCGACAGTCATTTAGATCCCACAAAAAGTGGATCTGACTTTCCACATCAGATAAATCACTGAAGTTGTATTTATAACTTCTTAATTTGTTTTTAAATCCATTATGTGTAGAGAAAGCAATGTATTCATAATTTTTTTAATTATTTTTACTATTTTAAAACATGCAAACTAAAGATCAAGGTCAAGTTGTAAACCTTGGATCTGAGAGTTATTATTGTAAAACGTGAATTCCAAGATAGGTCAAATACTTGTATAAATAGGTTCTCAATCCATTGAGAATAGTTGGTTATCAATGAAGATAGTAGCCATGGAGAGAAACTAAAGACCAGACAGAGAATTCATCCAGAAGAACACAAACATAATCAAATTAGTTTTCAAGAATAGAAGAGAGGCTACCGACAAGCAGAGAAAAGGTATTCATCAATCACTTAAGGTGATATTATTATTGTAAGAGCTTTAATGGATCTTTAAATCAGAAATAGTAGATTTCATATAGTCAAGTCAATATTTGTACTCATTCTAACAAGTGTAGGACACTAATGAAATCCTTTCAAGGAAGGTGGGCTTAACCGTCCTATTGTAAATCTCATAACTGAGTGCACACTTAAATCAGTGTTGCTAAAGCTCTTAACAGAGTAGATCTTAACATGTCTCCACCTTAATACTCCTAACAGGGTAGATCATCAGAACTGGTCAATTTGTAAGCCTTAACCGAATCCCTTCCATTCTGTAGATAGTGAAGTTTTGTGGGTGCCATTCGCACCACAGTTTTTACTTCCTAACAGGAGTTTTCTGCGATACCATATCTTGTGTTATGTGTTTATCATTTTTATGAATTTTTCTATGACTGTTGAAACCTATTAAATATTGTGAACAAACAATACATGCATAATAAAGAATAACAGTAATGGTTGGTAATACAGAGTTGAATGATTACTAATGATGAATTGTGAAAGGTGTTAAAACTTTTAGAGGTACTGATTCACCCCTCTCCTCTCAGTACTACTTACCATTAATTCCAACAGTAGTTCCCTTCAATAATATAATTTTTAAATCCATATAACATATATTATTTGATCCCCCATCATAGAGCTCATGCTTAAGTTTCATTGTCAGTTTTAACTCTAATATTTTTTGCATTTCCTTTGATCATTTAACCTTATTTATATCTTATGATTCACCTTTTAATTGGGTAAGTTCACCAAGATTGTGTGCAAATTAAAAGTGGCCACCCACCAAAAAAATCTAGAAAAACACTCAAAACATGATTTTGTTACTTTAAATTCAAATAAACCACTTGTGCTTAAGTTTTGTAAATTTCCAAGCCAAGATCAAGGCTAGTTAACAGGCTTAGATAACAAGGTTGAGGCTTGGGAGCTTCATTTTCCTCCATTTCCCTTATTTTTGACATATTTTTTTTTCAAAATAGGTTTCTCATCTTCCTCATCATCAGGTTTAGACGTCATCAATTGGGTATTTGTAAAATTTCCACCATTATTTCACACATCTTCTAAGATTTCTATCCATATAAGTTTTGGTAATTTTTGACAACATTAACATATTAAATTTTATTTTTGTTATCAGTGTCTCCATAGTTCTGAGAGGCATATGTTTGCCAATTTCTTAATAATTTTTTATCTACTTGACCAAATTTTAAAAATATTACATATTATTATCATGCACTTGATTATATACACTTAAAAAAAATCAAATTTCTTTTGTTTTTATTATTTTGATACAAGTTATGTCTAATGCATGGACATACACTTGATTTTCAGGATGTGCCCACCTCAAAAAATTATAAATAAAATACTTCAAAAAAATTTACAAAAATACACAACTTTTATCTCTCAATCTAATGTATGGTTATGCCAAATAGTTTTTCAAAATACTAAAACTAACTATATCTTTCTTGATGCGCACACCAGACACTATGTTATGTTTTCTTGAAAAAATTAGGAATAGTTTTTCACGCATAATGGATTTGACCCTCGTAATATTATTTATTTAAAAAAAACAATAATTAGATTAGAAACTAGATTCAAAGTAATACAATTATTCTTCTTTGCACATCTTCTAATTTTGAGTGCATGACTCTAAATTTCTCTTCCAAGTTCAGGTTTACCTGATTTGAAAAAAAAGTGGCCACTTATACCCCCTTTTTGGACACCAACCTACTGCACTTTGTTGATCTCTAAGTTTTTTTTCTCATTAGTGTCCCACACTTAGTCATTTATCTAGGTAGTTTAGCCGGTCATCATTGCAGCTGAGCTATCCAGTATAGGTCAAGCTATCTAGCATAGTAGTTGCTGCATAGATAATGGTTGCTGAGTAACTCGACAACCAAGATAAAAGTTTATTATGTTCATGTTGAGTGCCAGATTCTTAATGTGCTGAGCAAGACAGTTTTGACATACATGTTAGGAATGACACAAACTTGAAGGTAAACTATTTTGGGCCAACTTGTTCATGCATTTAATGATTTCAACGGAGTTAATTACACATTAATTAATTGATCCCAATGTGTGGCATGGAGCCAATCAGAAAATTTGAATGCCCGGGTAGAATAAGTATTTGATCCTGATCATTGATCTAGATCTAGATGCTAGACTCGTAAAGTATATAAGATTACTTCTTTAAACCCTAAAATGTGAGTGTAGAGTGTGTGTGCGTGAAAGGAGAAGTGTATGGGTACATGAGAGATGTGCAAAGGGTTATTTTGATAGAAGAAGCATAGATCTAGCAGAGTGAAAGAGAAGTGAACAACAGAGTAAAGACATATCAGATTATTAGATCAGAGAAGGCATTGGAAAGAGGAGATCCGTTATCAGCATCAGAGTGCATAATGAAGGATCAGCTCTTGAGACATGTTAACCAGTGTATTAGGTGAAATCTCTTAATAGAGTGGTTCTAATATACCTTTCTAAATATCTTAACAAAGTGCTTACTTTGTTGTAAGTTTAAATCCTTTTACAAGGTAGATTGTAATGATCTATATCTCTTAACTAGGCAGACCTTTAACCAGGTAGATTACATATTGTGATCAAAATTTTAGCCCTAATAGGCACACTTTATTGCTGCAGTAGTGAAGATTTTTTTGGGTGTCATCCCTACCCCAGTTTTACCTTATTGGGTTTCTAGGTTACCAAAATTCTATGTCTTGAGTTATTTATTTACTATCATGGATGATACTAGTTGATATATCAATTTCATTTATGCATGGTTGTTGATCATTTTTATTTTAAAGGATAAAATTTTTAAGATCTAATTCACCCCCCTCTCAGTATCTTTCTTTCCCATATTGTATTTCCAACAATTGGTATTAGAGCGTAGTTCTCCTAAAAAAAATTTTAATTAGCTTGAGAGTACAGATCTAGAGATGGAGATCTACAAATTGGGAAAGGTCATTGAAAATAAAAAGATTGAAATTCAGCTAGCATTACATCAGATTGTGACAGCAAGATAGGAATTGAAGAAGTCCTTGCAAGCAAGGAAAGAGTTGGCCAAACAAAATGAATGATACTCATTATCAGGAAGAAGACACTGCAAATCTATTTCAGAATGGAAACTCTACTGAGAGCGATGTAGCAATTGCAGATCTACTGGAAAGGAAAATAACATTGTGTGAAGAATTCAGGAATCTGAAAAGAGAACAAGAAATGCAAATAGTAAGACTATGTGAAGTAGTGGAACAAAAGAAGAAAGCTCATAATGACAAATCTATGGCTGAAGAAGACAAAAGAATGATGACTGTTAGACTTAATGAAAGGACCCATGAAGTACAAATGATGACAAACAATCAGGTTGACATGGTGAATCAACTACTACTTGCAAATCAGAAGATCAGTAGGAAAGACATGGAAATGATAAATCTGAGATCTGAGATCTAAGAGTAGTCAATTGAAAGATGAATTAAGATCTAAGAAAGAACTGAATGAAAGATTGAACAGACCCAATGAAGCTTTGACTCATTTTGAAAACTTGATGGAAGAATCAAGGAGACCTAAAGATTCTACTGGATTAGGTCACATCGAACAACAGACATCTACTGAGAAAGGAGAATCATCTAATATTGGTGAAAAGAGTAATGCAAAGTCAAAGAAAAAAAAGCATGTATGTCACCGCTGTAGAAAATCAAGACACAACATCTACTGAAGCAAGAATGGTAAGTCCAATCCTAAACCTAAGTTCAATGGTTATTTCTTTAACTATAAGAAGTTTGGACATCAAGCACATGAATCTTGGGCAAAGGCAAATAATGCACCTCCTACACCTATCTTCGATGGGTATTGTTACAACTGTCAAAAATTTGGACATAGAGCACAAGATTGTAGATCTAATGCTAAACAATAATGGATGTCAAAGACACAAGAAAAAGAACCAAGGAAGGGTAACACTTACAATTGGGATTATAACACATGTCATAGATTTCATTACTGTGGTGAGTATGGACATGTTCCACAAAACTACAGAAAGACACATTTTAGAGGTAAATCTAAGAGTTGGATGAATGGAAGCCTAGTTTTCTATAATTGTTTGAAAATTGGTCATACTAGGAAAGATTGCAAAACAAGGGTACCTACTCCAACTGTTGAGCAGATTAGAGTATATATGAACCAGACATGGATAAGGAAAGAAAAACCATGCAGCAGTGAAGCTATTGAAGCTACGGTCACCCAATCCAATGGATCACATAATCCCACCATCACTAATTAAGCAAGGAAAGTTATGTAAGGAACTATGTTATCAATTCCTAACATATAAAAGTGCAATAGTCCATATCTACATATGATAAGATGCATCAAGACATATTTTGAGTTATGGAGAGAGCAAAGTCAAAATGCACTATAGGTGTCGAGCAACAGTATATTTCTAATGTATGCCAAGTAAGTTTTGTTTGATGGCCGAGATGAAAGTGAATTTTGTGAGTTAGCCGAGGACAGTTGTTTGGCACTCACTCAACGAAAATAAAATTTAATGTTGACCTAACTTTTGACTGTTGGAGCCTATATAAAGGGAAGAGATATTTTATTTCTTCTCACCATACGATTGAGAATTTCGTAAGAGCAATTGTGCATTTGTGAACTTGAATTTAGAAAATATTTTCAAAGATTTCTACAATGTACCATCGGAAACCTCTTTAGTAGAAAGTGCAGATTTCATCACTTGCCGAGGTACTCTGTTCGTGATCCTTGAAACCCCATTTTTTGTAGAAAGTAGCCACAAGTTCTTCTGCACTAGCTAAGAGAATGGAGAAGGAATTTCTAAACATTTAATTGGTAAGGAGAAACACCTGTGTGCCTCCTAATTTTTGAACATTTCCTGAGAGCGCCATCAAGGGTGATCTAAATGGAGCCCTATCATCAATTCCACCAAAGGTACTCATGATTTATCATATTAGGTCTTGCTATATGTGTAAGATAAGTGAAGTTGGAGATCACGAGCTTAGACAATCTTATAGAAAATTGTGCAAAGATGGAGCCCTAAAAGATGAACATAAACACTTAGTCAGGAGAGGGTTAACTCATGCCCTAGACTTTCTAAGGGAATTCAGAATAGAATGGATCAAGATTGTTCTGATTCGAATACATGACATGAACATATGGCTATAAAATGGACCAGTTAAGATTACAAAGGAAATCATCCATCGTGTAACTAGTTATCCAATTCTAAATGGGAAGAAAATTATGAGATGTCAGAGTAAGGAAAACATTGAAGAACTCACTAGAGCTATTTGGAACAAAAGAGGGATGACGATATCTATAATTACATACTTGGAGCTTGATTTTGTTGTGAGGGTTATAGCTCATAAGTTATATCATTCAAGCCGACTGGATAGTGTCCCCTGCATTGCAGTCCACTAGGCTTGGAAAATTTTGAAGAAGGATCATACCTATAACCTTGCCAAGCTTCAACTAATGCAGCTAGCCGAGAACCTTTCTTCAATCATAAAAGAAAAGAGTTCAGTATGTAAGTTTGGATCTATGCTCACTTGTATATTTTTCTACATACATAATACATTTCCTTTCTTTGGAAACATAGTGTGGAAAACAAACAGACCTATCACTCAACAAATCAATGTATTTATTCAACAATTAGGTGATAATTTTGACAATGTTATGGGAACATATTTTGTGGAATTCAAGAAAAAGATGAGATTAAGGATTAGAATTCCCAGTTCACTAGTTGAGAAACATTATGAAGATGTATGTTTCCTAGTAGACACAGTTTACACCTATGTGCAGGCAGTAGTGCTGAGGGTATCATGGCTAGGGCCATTACCTTATGAAGTGAATTTTGATGAGACATCTACAACAATAACAACTCTATTGGAAGAGGAAATTGATAGTACAGTGAAACATTTTAGAAACTATGAAGAAGCTAAGTCTAGAATCACTGTGGATTTAAAGGCTGGCACTATGGAGAGGAAAAGGAAGAAAATTGTTAAAAATATGAAGAAGATGGTTGGTATTGAGAGTGATGAAGAAGTAGAGGATGTGCCTTTGGGCTTATAAATAGGACATGGAGAAGATATGTCTAGTGAAGAAGAAGAGGAGAGTGATTTTGAAGTGGAGGTCACTGTGAAAAGCAAAGGGAAGCAGCGAGTAGTTGTCGAGGCAACTAAGCAAAGAAAAGCTAAACCTAAGGCTACCCCTCCTATTTCTAATCAGCCAAGGACCAGGGAATCATCTCTTGCCCAGACATAAAAATTATATACAAAGAAGAATGCTAGGGAGAGCAGCTCAGGGAAGAGAAAACAAGTTGAAACCAAGGTTGTGCCGAGCCAACCTGCTAAGAAAAGACCAAGGAGGAAGCTATACTTAGAGTCTGAAGATGATGAGGAGACATATACGAATGTACCAAGCAAAATACACATAGCATCACACAAACAAAAAATTGATATTGTTGAGGTAGGTAACAACATCAGAGGTTCAATTGGATCAGCAGGATTCAAATTTATCAAGTATGAAAAACAGAGTTTATTTAACAAGCATAAGACTTAGGAGGAATTAATAGATTGATGGGAACATTCAAAATGACACCTATAGAGATAGGAGACTATGTCCCTACAAAAATATATAACATTTTGTCTCAGCAATGGCAATATGCTTTAATGACTGAATGACATATAAGGGAAGGAACATTAGCTAAGGTCATTCCTAATCTAACCAAGAAACAGATAGTAAAATTCATTGAAGAATATCAAAGGAAGTTTATTTCCAAACAAAGAGCTTATTCTATTTTGAGAAATGATGTTGAAGGTGTAGTTCAACAGAGCACTAGAATTTAGAAGGAAACTTTTAGGTTAATCACGAAGAAGGCCGATGAGAAAGGTGAAGGCACCTCTGAGCCAAAGGAAATGGAGAAAGAAACTGCTACTGAGCAGGAAGAAACTGAAATAAAACCCCAAAAGGAAATATGTGATGTAAAAATTATAGATTTGACAAAGGATAGTCCCATTGATACTACACTTGGAGAAAAGAGCAATGTGGATGCTGAGGATCAGAATGAGCTGGCAGACACAGGTATGCATTTTCCCATTCGGGAAACTAAGGTTGAGTTAGAGAAAGAAGGAGAAAAGGAGGTAATCAATACAAATCTACCTATTTTAGAGTTTGTACATACAGTGTTAGAGATTGGAAATAAGATGGAAGTGATTGCGAATAAGCCTACAGAACAAGAGGCTATACAAGTGCTGGTGGATCTACCACACTCTGCAACATCTACTCCCATTGGACCTAAAATAGGAAGTGTACCTAATTAGTAGGTAATCTTGACTCAGATGAAGGTAACTATTGAAATTAATACTGAAAAAGGTAAATATATCACAGTTCCTGAGCTGAGTATCAGCTCTTGAGAACTAAAAAGGAAGAAGTCGCATAAGAGGAATTCACCAAGTCCAAGTGTCACTTTGGATGAAGTGATTATGATTCCTAAATGGGATATAGATAACTTAACAAATGAGAAAATTTAGACTCTGCAAGACCTTTTGAAGAGGAAGAAGAAACAAGAGGGACTGAAAAGGGAACACCAACAAAAGAAAGTATTACATGAAATGAAAGATATTTTTGTTAATTCTTTTGATATAAAAGATATAAATGAACAAACATCAATTTTGGAACAGTTAGTCCATATCGTGCAGAAAGTTAATGATGAAAATATTGAGGCTAATGAAAAGTTGCTACAATGGTGTGAGAGAAAATTTGAGAACAAAGTTTTGGAGAAGATATCAGCAGAGATTGCTATCAAACAGGTTGAACTTTCTTCTCTTATTAGTATTCTTGAGGAAGTTGCAAATAATGTTTATTCCTTGTATAAAAAGTTATGTGATGTAGAATTCTTTACCAATGATAACTAATAGCTTATTGAGAATTTGAAACTAGCTTTGAAGTCAATAGGAAGTACATTGAGTATGGATGCTAGTTCTAGCTCCTTACATTTTGACAAGTTGACTCATACACAGAGGATATTAGTCAAGCTTATGGCTGAAGATGGCAGAATAAGAGCAATGTTAATAAATATTCAGACTACCTTAATACCTCATCTGGAGGTTATATAGAAGGAACTTAAAGCTACAAATGAATTAGTAAAAAGGGCTTCTCATCTCTCTACATCAGATAGTTTGGTAAGTCTTGCTGCTAACCTAGAAATTAAGTTATAAGTTATGAAGTTTGTGAAGGATAGTTGGGATACAACATTTGCACTAACATTACAACTTCATAAGTCATTTTTGGATAAGTATGACTTAACCCCTGCAGCTATCAGTGACAAAAACAAGGGGGAATCAGATAAGGGAACAGATAAGGAAATGGATAAAGATGTGTAGAATCTGGCATAATATTTTCTGAAGCATGTATATTATATAAGTATGGAGTATAATATTAGGGGGAGTATGTTGTGTACTAAGGAAAATTTTTGTGGATGTAAAGAAATGATAACTATGTTTTTTCCACTAAAATAAAAGGGGGAGATTATTGATCTCTAAATTTTGTTGATCATTAGTGTCTCACACTTTGTCATTTATCTAGGCAGTTTTGCTGGTCATCACTGCGACAAAGCTATCTAGTATAGGTCGAGCTATCCAGCATAGTAGTTTCTGAGAAGATAATGGTTGCCGAGTGACTGGGAAATCAAGCTAAAAATTTATTATGTTCATGCTGAGGGCAAAAGTCTTAATGTGCCGAGCAAGACAATTTTGACATACATGTTAGGAATGGCACAAACTTGAAGGTAAACTATTTTGGGCCAACTTGTTCATGCATTTAATGATTTCAACAGAGTTAATTATGCATTAATTAATTGATCCCAATGCGTGACATGGAGCCAATCAAAAAATTAGAATGCCCAAGCAGCATAAGCATTTGATCCTGATCATTGATCTAGATCTAGATGCCAGATTTGTAAACTATATAAGATTGCTTCTTTAAACCCAAAAATGTAAGTGTAGAGTTTGTGCGCATGAAAGGAGAAGTGTATGCGTACATGAGAGATGCGCAAAGGGTTATTTTGATAGAAGAAGCATAGATATAGAAGAGTGAAAGAGCAATGAACAACAAAGTAAAGATATATCAGATTATTAGATTAGAGAAGGTATTGGAAAGAGGAGATCTATTATCAGCATCAGAGTGCATAACGAAGGATCGGTTCTTGAGACATTCTAACCAGTGTATCAGGTGAAATCTCCTAATAGAGTGTTTCTAACAGACCTTTCTAAATTTCTTAACAGATTTCTTACTTTGTTGTAAGTTTAAATCCTTTTACAAGGTCGATCGTAATGATCTATAGCTCTAAACCAGGCAGACCTTTAACCAGGTAGATTACATGTTGTGATCAAACTTTGTAGCTCTAACAGGCACACTTTATTGTTGTAGTAGTGAAGATTTTTGTGGGTGTCAGCCCCACCCCAGTTTTACCTTATTAGGTTTTTGGGTTACCAAAATTTTGTGTCTTGAGATATTTATTTACTGTCATAGATGCTACTAGTTGATAGATCAATTTCATTTATGCATGGTTGTGGATCAGTTTTGTTTTAAAGGATAATTAAGATCTGATTCACCCCCCCCCTCTCAATATCTTTCTCTCCCATATTGTGTCTCCAACACACTTACTCTATTTTTTTCATATATTACCTTTACAACAACTATAAAATATTATCTTAACCCACCCATGTTCTAGCTTTTTCCAATTTACATATTTCCTCTTAATTTCTTTGTGGGTCTTCTTTAATTCGTATGGAAAATGATCCCTAGTTTCACATTTAAAATAAATAAAAAATAGAGGGAATTCAAAATGCCTCTTAAAATTTAGTAAAATAATAAATTATTTATTTAATTTAATTTTTTATTATTTCAAAAATATTCTTAAAATATTTAGGTTCTTCCCTAATAATCATCTTATTTCTTTGATTCAAAATTTACCAAGGAACGACTAATTATTTTTTCCAAAGGGAGCATAGTCTTTCCAAGACCAAATAAATTATTTTGTGGTGTAGGATAAAAAAATATAGATAAGATATGATATGATATGTGTATATATGGTTTTGTGGGTGTTGGTGGATGTTTAAAATGTAAAGAGATTGAATATTCTATGTTACGAAAATGTAAAGAGGGATGGAAATAGAGATGTGTTTATTGTTTTTTGAATTACCTAGATCGTATTGGATTCTTTTAACCTTGATTGAATTGAATTGATTGAGTATTGCAATTGTGATTAAGGAGAAGATAAGATGTTCCCTTTTTATTCCCAAATGCACAAATGAGTCAACTATTTGGAAAGGAGAATAACAAAGGAGGTACCTTAAATTCTATTAATTATATGTATAGAAATGATATATGACAGTAATTGAAGAAATAGGAGAAATGCACTAACCTTGAAATATTGTAGATCAAAGAATGCTATTTTCTGAGGTCTGTAGACTGTTTCTGGAAAAAGTGACAGTTGATACCGAACTGAAACACAGAGACAAACAAAAACCAGAAATCATTTTTTGTTCCAATGTCATCTTATGAAAAAGGTTGACCTTGACCCACAAATCTCAACCCTGACCCAATAATGTCAACCCTGACCTACACAGATCTGAAAGTGACTCTGTTTGCGGATCCCAAAGGTTTGTTGAAAAGGGTATCTAGATCTGGTCTCAAAACTGCAATCCTGAACCTGTAGCTACAAGAAAAAGGAGATTGTTTGTTTTGGGGGAGGGGTTTGCCTTAGTCAAACCCCAATTTTGGAATTAACCTTAAATATATGTAATTGAAATTGCAGAAATGGACAAAGTAAATGCATAAATTCACCTTGCTTGAGAAAGTACTTGTGGCAGATTCTAATCCTTGAATCCACAAGTATGCTTCAAATGTAGAATGTGGAAAGGTAGTCCATGTATTCAATCTCTTTCTTGTAGATCTTCAACACCAAGTCTTGAATTAGTTCTTGAATTTGGAATAGGCTTGGAAGAAGGTGGGTGGAGAGATCACCAAAAGGGCACCTTGTAGCTTCAATCCTTCAATGGCCTCCAATGGATCTCCTTCATGAAAATAGATACTTGAATGAATGCTTGCTCGAAATCTTGCTTTATTTCTTGCTTTAACTTCAATTGATAATTCTTGATCTCAATATGGAATGCTTGATGATTGATTAGAAGACTTCCTTTGGTTGATGATAGTTAGGGAAAATGAGAAAGAAAACTTCCCTTTTATAGGGAATTAGGGCACAATCTCCTAAGGAGGCCTACATAGGAGAATTAAATTCCCATTAAAGCCTTTACCCCTAGGAGAGGACCTATATTAAATATAATTTAGGAATCAATGCTTTGGAACCTGAAACAGCCGACCCGAAAGCGAGAAATACTTTTTGCAAAGGCCGACCTCCTAAAACTGCAAGACCCTAGGTCAAGGTTGAGGTCGACCCTGACCTAGGTCAGGGTCAAGGTCGACATAGACCTAAAATGTTGACCTTGACCCTAAAGCCCAGAATCACCAATCTGCAGTCCAGAATGTAGAAATCAGGCCAAACAGGAGAGGAAAGAGGAACAGAATAGGGAGGAAGCCATGTCAAGATTCAGGAACCCATTCAAGGTGCTTTCCATGAGCCCAAACCACTTACTCAGAAGGCTAAAATTTGTCTACAATGGAAGTGCTTCCATTTTCTGACTATACATTTAGCCCCCATTTTAGCAAGAGTATGGGCTCAACACAAACTCTTGGTAAAGGAGAATATACAGAAAAGAGAATCTTATCAGAACCAAAAGGGATAAAGAAACCATCAAGCCCCCAAAGGACTTAAGTCTTTATCAACCCTAAGATCACGATAAGAGAGACATCAATTATTTAAGTAGAGAGAGGGAGGGTGTGATTATCTTGCCCAATGAGAACTTATGTCCTGTTGTGAACCACACAAAAAGTGTAACTGGAAAGATGGAATTGAACTTCCTAGTGAATGTGGCTACTCACTAGTCAACCCATCAGGGAGATCCATTCTTAAAGGGATCAAATTATTGTAAATTGAAAAACTAGCGGGATCAAGAGATCAGTGTAAATTTAAACTAGAGGGATCAAGAGATCCTAAAAAGGGTAAAATTGTGACCATGCTTTAAGGATTAGCTTCTTTTAATCCATAAAGGGAAAAGTTTGTATATCTTGAAAACTATTTTGAATGTGCATGTGTGCAAAAAGTTAGTAGAGTGTATGCCCCCACATTAAATTCATTGCTAACACTTTAACAGGAGCAATGGTTTTAACGAAAACATCAGCAACTCTACGGATTACGTTTCCACTACGAGATGCCCCCAAATGAAGACAAATCAGGGGAAATAAAACATAAACATACATAACAACACAAAAGGGATCTACCTAATGTGGGGTCAGTATGATCATAAAATAACATGTACATAGAAAATATAATATTATTGCAAATGATTCGACATCATACCCCAAAGAAAGTAGAACTACAATCACAAAGGAAGAAAGAAACTTAAGAATTATGAAGAGGAATCTTTTCGGACCACAATATGGAGACCAAAAAGAATTAGTGCTACCATGTCGAAGATCCAAGCAAATTGTACAAGGAAAAAAATTACAAACAATAGCACAAGTACAACATAACATGAAACAACATATAGAAAAATGTAGGTACATATGGAAGAATTGAACAACAATTGTGATTCTGTAGGACCCCTCCGTTTCCCTCATCTTGGTAAGAAAACTCTGGTAAGCACTATTGTTATTTCTTGCAAAACCTTCTGTAGATTTTATGCAAAGTTAGTAGATATCTTGACTGTAGTTCATCAACTTAATTAGAATAGATTTCATCTTCAAATGAATTCATGGAATATGTTAATTTAAGACATAGTTTTGAAGTAATATTACCTTTAGTTAACTATTG
>MU228454.1:460060-475627 GCA_018584345.1 Thuja plicata
CAAATCTGATTTGCATTCATCTTTTCAAAATATCTGATTGAATTAATCAATTTTCAACTCCACTTGTCTGAGAAAATATCTGATATATCTCTTTGCAAATCTCCTTCCTTTTCCCACTGAAAAGTTTCCAATCTGATTTCATCTGTTGAAAATATCTTTGAAAATCTGTCACATTTTCCCTTTGAAAATATCTAATTTATCCTCTGGAAAGCTCTTTCAAATCTGATTTTGTGCAATTAAAATATCATGTTATTTTATCTCATCTTCCTTTGTGCAAATCTGATCATATCTTCTGATTTATATCTCCCCACAAACTCCTCTGTCAAATCTTTTAAAAATAAATAAACATATTTGTTTCATTCTGCAAAATTAATCATTCTTTCCTCATCCTAAATCTGATCTTTTAATCTGTAAAAATCTGATTTTCAGTGTCTGAGAAAATATCTGATACATCTCCAATCTCTGAAAAAATCTGATTATCCCCTGTGTCTTTAAAAAACCTCCGAGAATAATCATATGGATTTGCAATAAAAATATTAAAATTCCCTTTTAAAATCAACCCTGTGCATATTTTAAAGTCACTGGAAACTTCACATTTATGCATACATTAGCCAGAAAACACTAGAAATTGACACGTGACATGCTCCCATTGGCTGTCACAAACTGTATTTGACTCACCTTTTTAACCTCAGTTGCATCCGGCGACTATGTGACAAGCTAGAAATCAAAGTCGCGAGTCATTTTCACCTCTTCCTTCATTCCTGGGTGACCTAGTGACCAGCATCCGGCGGCTAACTCCGTCTTGCGACTTGGCGACCAGCGGCTAATTCCCCGTCACGACAGCTATCCTTGGCATCTGGCTACTTCGTGACTAATTTCTAGCGGTCAGTCGCGAAGTCTCAGCAATCTAGCGGTTATCGTCAAACTATCTCCCGACTAGGCGACTAACTGCTAGCGGTCAGTCGCCAGATCTCTGAACTTTGGCGGTTAACTGCGATTTCACTTCCGACTGGGCGATAGGAGCTTCTAGCGACTGGGCAACTGGGCACATCCTGCGACATCACGACCAACAACACTATTCATTTTTGTGAAAATTTGTTCTGCTTTGTTTTCAGGCATGAAAATCGAGGCGGTCAGATGAGGGCGCGCGCGTGGATAGTCTCCTCTTTCACTTCAAACTTGTATGTTCTTGTCTTTGTATATAAAGCCTTGAATTTGCCTCTGTGGGATAAATGTGGGATATATGATTTCATAGTTTTAAGGCATTTTTGGATTTTGTACTAAAACTGTGTGTATGGCCTATGTCTCCATTCCTCCAGCCCTCAAGAGCTCACCCAGAGCCTTTGGGCTCTCTTACTTACCAATAGAGTTAGTGTTTTACGATATAAACATGAAAAAAGCCCTTTGCACACTGAATGTGGGACATTGGAATTTCACTATTTTTGCATTTTTGCTGAAAATGTGAATAGAGCTGCTCATTAATGGGGTTATTTCTCTGAAAATGGAGACCATGAATGGGTTCCATGGGTCAAAACGCCCCTCCCTATGGATTCACATCTGCAAAATCTGCTTTAAAACTCTTCAAAATATCAAACTATTCCACCATTTTATATTAGAGACTCTGTATTTTTCATGTTTCTGGTTTTTCCTGGGTGCTTCTCATCAATGGAGCTATCTGGGCGTGAAAGAACAGCACCAATGGCCACCATGGACCAAGGTGCCTCTTCCTATGGAGTCCAAATTGTAGATTAACTTTTAAAACATTTCAAAAACCTCCTTCTGTTTGCTGCATTTTTCACTGGAAGGATGGCTGCTGGTTGTATTAGCTTGGAAGTTTATGTTTAAACAGTTCACACCCTCTGTGTATTACTGCTACACTGATTATTATTGTTTAATGTTTTCAATAAAAACATTGCCCTCAAAAATGGCGTGAAATCCCTCTTTACCTGTCTACGCAGACTTTGGAATACTAAGGTCTTTGTAAACATTCAAAACAACATTTCACAATCCCTTAACGTCTGCAATTTCAATGTTTAAAACATGATAGATCCTTTGGCAGTGTAAGCTTCCTTGGTGAGAAAGCATTGACAAGTTTCTTTTAATCTTCACAATGTACAAATCAGCGCAGCCTCCTTCCAAATCATGGCGCTAACTTCACATTGTAACTGTTATTGCATTGATATATTCTGAAACATAAAGTACTTCCCACAAAATTCAGCGCAAAGTTTGGTAAGAGCTCAATTTGCATAGTTTTAAAACATCAAAAACTCCCCCATGCTAGTTTACTTGGCGTGAGACTCCAATCACTTGCAAAAGAAAGACTTCCCCTCTTCCTTTTATACTTTGACTACTATGTAAGAATAGCAGTCGCTTGGCTTTAAAAAAGAAAGACATTCACGTTGGGATGAGCACCAATCAATTCCAATTTGCACTTTGATTCGTTATTGATCTACAGATACATTGACGTTCCTTGATAACGAATATCCCAAAAAGAGAGAGCCGTGAATTGGACTAGATCCAAGATTGACAATTGCAATAAGATCACCAATAATGAGGTTGCACATAGAGCCCCTTGTCTGTAACCATTAATTGCAACCCCGGTCACTTAAAATGATGCACCACACAAGGATAATGAAGCATTGAACTGGCGGTGATTTAACAACTTTTCACATTTCCGCAAACTTAACACATTAATGGCAACTGACCTCCGGGGCTGTCTTTGAAAACTAACATAATGATTTGATTAGACCTTGCCCTCTAACAGGCACATTCTCTGATCTATAAAATATCATTCCTCAAAATGGCATCTCATGAATGTACCTGAGTCGAAATATATTAACCTTTGAAATTGCCATTTTTATTCTATTCCTGCAAACATACTGTCAAAAAATGATTTTTAATTGCCGTAATTGATTTTAAAAGGCTGAAAAATGAGTTAATAGGGGGCTCAAATCCAAACTGGAAGTAGTATGTCAGCTTTACAAGACAATGCAAAAATAAATTCGTGAAAAGAATCAACTGGCCAAAAGTTATTCACTGGCAAAGTAGGGCATTTGGATTTTTAGGAAAACATACTTTGTAGAACTGAATACACTTTGTGAAAATTGCAAATGGAGTGAGCCTAGAAACTTGGTCAAATGGATTGGTAGGAGTCTATAAATTTTCAGCTAGGTACACTCCTATGTTTACAATATGAGCGAAAACTCAATTATCCAAAATGTTCACCCGCGTACAGACTTTGAAGAGCTCAAAGTGGGTCACTTACCAATTTTGTACTTGAAAACATAGGAAATCAAAATTAATCACTATCAGAACGGTTCTTGAAAACTTGTTATCTGACTTCACAAAGATCTGCAGACTGGAAAACATGGAGTGTGTGACCACTGAAACACAGTACAAAATTAATTTTCTCAATTGGATGAGCTGGTCAAAAGTTATAATGTGTCAAACTATGCTATTCAGATTTCTAGGCAGGACAAAAAATGCAGACAGTTTATGAACAACCAACTTTGGGAAGTATGAAAACCTATGAAACGGATTCGGGATGACCTGAGCTTTAAAACATAAGCTCTTTGATATGCATGGAACCCATTCCCAAAGCAAAAAACTATGAAACTCAACAGGGTGTAAGATACTCAGAGGCAAAGTAGGCTCCGGACAGCAAATTAACAATAAGCAAAGTGCAGAATTAGGTGACCCCCTCAAAATGACTACTCCATAAACATGTCAGAACTGAAATTTAGGAGCTAGGGCCCACTGCATACATCAAATGAAAGGCATTAAAGCCTCTCCCCAATTTGTATCTCATGAAAATCATCTGGGCACCTTTTTCAATTATTCCAACTGAGCCTTCTTACACAATTTTTCAAGGGTACTTATTTTGCTTGTCTGAAAATTTTAACATGGTCACTCCAAATTTGTGCCAAATTTAGGAGTACCAACAGTGGCTCTGACTGAGGACGGTTAAATTCAAGTTTATACCGAGAACCACAGATCTCTGGAGTAGTAGACCACCCCAAAACTTCAAAAATCAGAATTTATCTTTTCTCTTTCTCTTCTCACTTTCTACTAACACTTCTCAAAACCTTTCTCTCTTCTCAAAAATAGGGAAACCTCTAACTAAAAGCAAACACATAACTGAAAGGGAAAGCAACTGTACAATATTTATATTATCTACAAGAGGCCCAAAGCCCCAAAAACTAAGATCAACTCTTACCTCTGTCAAACACAAAGCTCTCTGCCCCATGTTTCAAAAATATGATAACATTGCTACTCTCAACTGACGGATTCAAGCAACTGTCATCATGTATCAACTCATTGTGTGGCAACAAATCTGCATATTCTTCATATGAGCTTCCATAAACATTAGTCATATTTTCATCATAAAGAAATTGTGGCATATATGTGTCACACTCATCGGATAAAAACATACTTTGATATGTGTGACATTTATCCTCTTTGATTTGTAAACCACTACTGACAAACTCACCATTCAAATGAAAGGGTGGAATTTCAATATCTGTGATACTGCTTGGGCAAGCATCATTAATTTCCTTCATATCCATCAATTGCATCTCAAGAGAAAACATACCTTGATCTTTATGCAAAACTTCAGAGGCCTCTTCACTTGGAACATGATTATCAAACTTAGGACACTCATCAGATATAACATGATAAATCATCTTAGGATATGGAGCAACAACCTCAGCATCAAAAATAGGAGGATCTTGCAGCTTATCATCATTAAATAAACTCAAAGAAAAGTGGTGGGTGGGAGGGAAAATACCGATACATTGAATTTCTTCCTTTGAAACTTGAGCCACTAATTGTCCACTGTTAAAAAGTTCAAAGGCAGACTTGGAATCAAAACAAGATTCAAAATCCATACTATTCTCTAAATAAATACTCAAATCCATACTTGGATTTTCCGCATCTACTAAATTTGAAACCACGCTGAAAACCTCATCATCTGATAAATCAAACTGAATTTTATTATAGCCGAATGAAGAAGGAGTTCAAGAAGAAACAATATCACATATGTTTAAATCAGAATGCACTGATTCACTTTCCTTGTCAAAATCAATATGTGCTGGACATGAAATTTCAAAGGTTCTATTTCCTAAATATCTGAGATACTCAAAAGATAAAATCTCTGCAATTTGCTCACTGTGAAGGGAACAACAGTCGTCCTCTTCATTCATATCTTTACTGTCTTCTTGCATGATGCTGCAAATTTCTTCTTTGTTGGAGTCTTGTAGTGAAACCTCTGAAATCATATCTCTTTGTGTAAGATCCTCACTACAAACACTTATGTCTGCATCATAACTATTATCTTGCTAGCTGCATATATCTTTTTCATCTTCTTGCTGTTCATAAAGCTTTATATCAATATCATAGTCAGTAGTATCTTCACCAACAGTAGATTCTTCATCATCACTAAACATATACTCATCTTCATCATTTTGAATATCATTAAGTTTAGATTCACTATCAGATTTATCATCAACATCTTCAACAATCTCAGACTCAAAATCAGTAGATTCATCATCACTTATTGCTATATGGTTCAGCAATTCCAATTTTAATTGGTCAATTCTGATTTGAGCTTGTCTATTGGCCTCTTCTTTTTTCATTTGCTTTCGGACAGCCAATAGTTTCTTGACAAGTTCCTCCTCAAGATCCTCTTTATCATCATCTGAATGTGACATAGATTCTTCAACATAAGATATAGCATAAGAAACACTACTATCCTTTGTGTTACCATATTGTTCAATAAAACATTCTTCCATTTCAGCCATAGATCCTATTGAATCATGAGGTAAATCCTTAAACCACTCCCTAGCATTATGGACTAGAGATATTGAAAATAAGTTCATTAGTACATCCTCATGTGTTATGTCATGATCATCAATCAAATCTGCAAATTTTTCTAAATGATCCTTAGCTGATTGTTCTCCAAAACCAGTGAACTTTGGCAAATGCTCCTTAACCTTTGATGGGATATGATTCGGATATCCAGGGATACCCACAAAACTAATTGCCCCATACAAATTACCACCCCTCCAATTAAAAGATTGTGACATCTCATCAGTTAAAATATTACAGACTGCCACTCTTACATATTCCCTTCAAATTTTGCACAGATGCAAGTAAAAATTGAAACATGTAAACTTCTTTTTTTTTACTGATTCCTTTTTTATTTAGTTCTGTAATCACTTGATAAGGAAAACTATTAAAACTTGTGAAAATACCTGGATGTATTTGAGCTGTTGCAAAACATGTGTGCTTTGAAGACACCTTTAAATCAGCATCAAAACATGTAAAACATCTGCTGTTACTGTCGCTGCAAGCTTACCCTCTTTGTAATCTTTCTTTCACATGCACACTGGTGCAAATCAGAGCTCAGAGTCACCACTCACTATTAGTGAGATTCTTGATACTATCTTGGAGAAACTTGCAACTTATCAGACACTTTACAGAAACAAATGGACAGACTTGACTTACTTTGTAAAACTTTGAGGAATATGTCTTTTTATAGAAGATGACTCTATGACTGTCCCTCTTAACCAGACTCTAGGAAGATCCTTAGATATGATTTATGATCTCAATGATCCCCAATAGAGTCGCCAATTTGTTAGAGATTTTTCTTGTATGAATCACAGTGCTTGAAATAACTACTTGAACACCATGCCTTCTAATACTGATTCAGAGACAAGAAACACCTAATTGCTAAGGATTGGATAATATCCTTCTTCATTTTTGAGCTCCACATATACTCATGCATGTTTTACCTTTTATGATTGCTGTTTACACAGTATGTTATAGTGTGGACACTGATTTGCTATGTACCTTTGTTAAACCAACTTATAAATCACCTTGCAAATGACCAAGCATAATTAGATGCAAGATTTAACCATACAAACTATGATTGTAAATATAGCAAATACCAGTGATACAAGGATTTTCATCCTTCTTCCTTTTATTATAGGAGGGATAACCTAATGATTCACTCTCCAAGGAATCAATAATACAGACACTGTCCTGCTGACATAGGTCCTTACTGAGTTCAGTTTTTTGTTCTGAAAACTTGATTAAATTGATTAATTTGCGTATGACCGAATGGAGAAAACACTTGCTCAGCAAACTCTAGATCAGTGCCTATTCCTTGGGCAAAGAGTCAATGAAAACATATGTCAACAACATGAAACTAATGCAATACTGAAGGATGCCTTACAAACTTCATGATACAATCCAGATTGAATGCCTTACAAAAAATCTTCTCAACTCAATACTTCATCATCAGATCTTCACCACCATGTCCTGCTCTCTGAAATCATTTACAAAATTTAACTCTCTCCTTGAGAAAGACTCACAAATGATTAGACACACTACATTGTAGTAGGTATATTTTAGATGCCTTACAAATGAACTATACTAAAGCATAAACCACAGTTAAAAGAGACAAGACAGTAATGAATAGGAACTGCACTGTATTCTCATTAATCCAAGTTGTTTCCAGATATCCAGACAATAAACTCAAGAAGTAAACATGAAAAAGAAGTATGCTTTACAAATAAAATCTCCAAACAAATGGTAACCTGCTTTGGAAATCTGCAGGAAAAAAACTAAAACAAAGCAGAGGAAAGGAACCCTTACAATTGAGAAAAGAAAGCAAGATATAGAAGAAGGAGAAACCCTAAAAACTATATCTGGAAAACACCTGTCCTTCTCTCAAATCTGATTTGCATTCATCTTTTCAAAATATCTGATTGAATTAATCAATTTTCAACTCCACTTGTCTGAGAAAATATCTGATATATCTCTTTGCAAATCTCCTTCCTTTTCCCACTGAAAATTTTCCAATCTGATTTCATCTGTTAAAAATATCTTTGAAAATCTGTCACATTTTCCCTTTGAAAATATCTAATTTATCCTCTGGAAAGCTCTTTCAAATCTGATTTTGTGCAATTAAAATATTATGTTATTTTATCTCATCTTCCTTTGTGCAAATCTGATCATATCTTCTAATTTATATCTCCCCACAAACTCCTCTGTCAAATCTTTTAAAAAAAATTAAATATAATTGTTTCATTCTGCAAAATTAATCATTCTTTCCTCATCCTAAATCTGATCTTTTAATCTGTAAAAATCTGATTTCCAGTGTCTGAGAAAATATCTGATATATCTCCAATCTCTGAAAAAATCTGATTATCCCCTGTGTCTTTAAAAAACCTCCGAGAATAATCATATGGATTTGCAATAAAAATATTAAAATTCCCTTTTAAAATCAACCCTGTGCATATTTTAAAGTCACTGGAAACTTCACATTTATGCATACATTAGCCAGAAAACACCAAAAATTGACACGTGGCATGCTCCCATTGGCTATCACAAACTGTGTTTAACTCACCTTTTTAACCTTAGTTGCATCCGGCAACTATGCAGCAAGCTGGAAATCGAAGTTGCGAGTCATTTTCACCTCTTCCTTCATTCCTAGGCGACTTAGTGACCAGCATCTAGCAGCTAACTCTGTCTCGCGACTTGGTGACCAGTGGCTAACTCCCCGTCGCGATAGCTATCCTTGGCATCTGGCTACTTCGTGACTAACCGCTAGCAGTCAGTCGTGAAGTCTCAGCAATCTGGCGGTTATCCTCAAATTGTCTCCCGACTGGATGACTAGCCACTAGCAGTCAGTCGCCAGATCTCTGAACTTCGGCGGTTAACTGTGATTTCACTTCCGACTGGGCAACCGGAGCTTCTAGCAACTGGGCGACTGGGCACATCCAGCGACATCGCGACCAACAACACTGTTCATTTTTGTCAAAATTTGTTCTGCTTCATTTTCGGGCATAGAAACCGAGGCGATCAGATGAGGGCGCACGCGTGGATAGTCTCCTCTTTCACTTTGAACTTGTATGTTCTTTTCTTTGCATATAAAGCCTTGAATTTGCCTCTGTGGGATGAATGTGGGATATATGATTTCACAGTTTTAAGGCATTTTCGAATTTTGTACTAAAATAGTGTGTATGACCTATGTCTCCATTCCTCCAGCCCTCAAGAGCTCGCCCAGAGCCTTTGGGCTCTCTTAATTACCAATAGAGTTAGTGTTTTACCATATAAACATGAAAAAAACCCTTTGCACACTGAATGTGGGACATTGGAATTTCACTATTTTTGCATTTTTGTTGAAAATGTGAAGAGAGATGCTCATTAATGGGGTTATTTCTTTGAAAATGGAGACCATGAATGGGTTCCATGGGTCAAAAAACCCCTCCCTATGGATTCACATCTGCAAAATCTGCTTTAAAACTCTTTAATATATCAAACTATTCCACCATTTTATGTTACAGACTCTGTATTTTTCATGTTTCTAGTTTTTCCTGGGTGTTGCTCATCAATGGAGCTATCTGGGCGTGAAAGAACAACACCAATGGCCACCATGGACCAAGGTGCCTCTTCCTATGGAGTCCAAATTTCAGATTAACTTTTAAAACATTTCAAAAACCTCCTTCTGTTTACTGCGTTTTTCACTGGAAGGATGGCTGTTGGTTGTATTAGCTTGGAAGTTTATGTTTAAATAGTTCACACCCTCTGTGTATTGCTGCTGCACTGATTATTATTGTTTAATGCTTTCAATAAAAACATTGCCCTCAAAAATGGCATGAAATCCCTCTTTACCTCTTTGCGCAGACTTTGGAATACTAAGGTCTTTGGAAACATTCAAAACAACATTTCACAATCCCTTAACATCTGCAATTTCAATGTTTAAAACATGATAGATCCTTTGGCAGCGTAAACTTCCTGGGTGAGAAAGCATTCACAAGTTTCTTTTAATCTTCACAATGTACAAATCAGCGCAGCCTCCTTCCAAATCATGGCGCTAACTTCACATTGTAACTATTATTGCATTGATATATTCTGAAACATAAAGTACTTCCCACAAAAGTCAGTGCAAGGTTTGGTAAGAGCTCAATTTGCATATTTTTAAAACATCAAAAACTCCCCCATGCTGGTTTACTTGGCGTGAGACTCCAATCACTTGCAAAAGAAAGACTTCCCCTCTTCCATTTATACTTTGATTACTATGTAAGAATAGCGGTCGCTTGGATTTAAAAAAGAAAGACATTCAAGTTGGGATGAGCACTGATCAATGCCAATTTGCACTTTGATTCGTTATTGATCTACAGATACATTGACGTTCCTTGATAACGAATATCCCAAAAAGAGAGAGCCATGAATTGGACTAGATCCAAGATTGACAATTGCAATAAGATCACCAATAATGAGGCTGCACATAGAGCCCCTTGTCCGTAACCGTTACTTGTAACCCCAGTCACTTAAAATGATCCACCACACAAGGATAATGAAGCATTGAACTGGCGGTGATTTAACAACTTTTCACATTTCCGCAAACTTAACACATTAATGGCAACTGACCTCCGGGGCTGTCTTTGAAAACTGACATAATGATTTGATCAGACCTTTCCCTTCGACAAGCACATTCTTTGATCTATAAAATATCATTCCTCAAAATGGCATCTCATGAATGTACCCGAGTCGAAAGATATTAACCTTTGAAATTGCCATTTTTATTCTATTCCTGCAAACATACTGTCAAAAAATGATTTTTAATCACCGTAAAATATTTTAAAAGGCTGACAAATGGATTAATAGGGGGCTCAAATCTGAACTGGAAGTAGTATGTTAGCTTTGCAAGACAATGCAAAAATAAATTTGTCAAAAGAATCAACCGGCCAAAAGTTATTCACTGGCAAAGTAGGGCATTTGGATTTTCAGGAAAACATACTTTGTAGAACTGAATACACTTTGTGAAAATTGCAAATGGAGTGAGCCTGGAAACTTGGTCAAATGGATTGGTAGGAGTCTATAAATTTTCAGGTAGGTATGCTCCTATGTTTAAAATATGAGGGACAACTCAATTATCCAAAATGTTCACCCGGATACAGACTTTGAAGAGCTCAAAGTGGGTCACTTACCAATTTTGTACTTGAAAACACAGGAAATCAGAATTAATCACTATCAGAACGGTTCTTGAAAACTTGTTATCTGACTTCACAAAGATTTGCAGATTGGCAAACATGGAGTGTGTGACCACTAGAACACAGTAAAAAAGGAATTTTCTCAATTGGATGAGTTGGTCAAAAGTTATAATGTGTCAAACTATGCTATTCAGATTTCTAGGCAGGACAAAAAATGCAGACAGTTTATGAACAACCAACTTTGGGAAGTATGAAAACCTATCAAACGGATTTAGGATGACTTGAGGTTTAAAACATAAGCTCTTTGATATGCATGGAACCCATTCCCAAAGTTACAAACTATGAAACTCAACAGGGTGTAAGATACTCAGAGGCAAAGTAGACTCCGGACAGCAAATTAATAATAAGCAAAGTGCAGAATTAGGTGACCCCCTCAAAATGACTACTCCATAAACATGTCAGAACTGAAATTTAGGAGTTGGGGCCCACTGCATACATCAAATGAAAGTCATTAAAGCCTCTCCCCAATTTGTATCTCATGAAAATCATCCGGGCACCTTTTTCAATTATTCCAACTGAGCCTTCTTACACAATTTTTCAAGGGTACTTATTTTGCTTGTCTGAAAATTTTAACATGGTCACTCCAAATTTGTTCCAAATTTAGGAGTACCAACAGGGCCAACCCTGTTAAAGGTTACAATAACACACTACTAGGTGTGACTTGGTTAAAGGATTTAATCACCCTGTCAGGAGTGGCCTTGTTAGAGGACTTAGAACATTCCAATCTGAATGTCACCTTGTTAGAGGATTTATACAAATGACTGTTAAGTCAACCTTGTTAAAGGATTTAACTGATATAATGGTAAGAAAGTAATCAGCATTTTGTGATCTTGTACATACAAATTACTTTGCAATTCAGATCCAATTACAACTCTGATGTTAACTTATTGAGTAGCCTGCATTGTCATTTCAACCTTTTGATCTTCTTGGAAATCTGTCAATCAATCACACATGCAACACTTTGCTTCTGCCTTTTTCCTTCTCTGCTAGATCATGCTAAATAGTAAATCAACTATGAAAACCTCTTGTATACACATGCATTCATCCACTTGCACACTCCCACACACAATGAATAACCCCTGAGGTTATCATATACCTCTCTGTCTAGGTCAGATAAATCTTTTGTTTCTTAAACAAGATCGTAGATCTTAGGTTAGGTCAGATCCAACAGATCATTCCATCTTTGCATTACATTTACTTCTCCAAGATAGTCTCTAATTAAATCTTGAAACCATGCATTAATTTTGGTTACCCATACATTAAATGATGTGGATCAATCTTTAATTAACATTACATATCCTAATAAAATCAACTAAGTCGGCGAGAGATCTCAAATCTCATCAATAATCAAACTTCTATAAGTCGGCCTTCATTACTGTTTTCCCTGGGCAATTTCAATAGTGCTCAACATTGAGCAACTTTTTCTCATCATGAACAACTTTACTCGGCACAAGCAACTTTGCTTATCATAAGCAACTTTGCTTGGCACAAGCCAAATTTGCTCGACACAGAACAACCAAAAAAAATGTCTTTGAAAGATAAACAACAAATTACTTTGCCAAAGTGCCAACTGATTAAATACCCTTTGAATTGCCTTAACTCAACCATTCACTTGGTCTTCTTGTTAAATCTTCTTCATCAACAATAGATATGGTACTCAAACAGATAGAAATAGTCTCACTAGTAAAGGCTTGACATCAATGACAAAATAACAATTACTTTCAATGTCACTTTCCAACAATCTTCCTCTTTGGCATTGATGTCAACACAAAATATTAAAACAATGATTTAACAAGCATAGTTACCAACCAATCCAAAAAATTCACCTGTGTTCCTTGATATGAACAAATCTTCATTAATGTCTTTAGCTTCATTCTGATTCTTATCTGTAAAACATTTGTCCCTCTGTGTCTATAATCACACTGTAATCATATGTGTCTAAACATCTGTAGACTCCCTCTGAGTAGATAATCACTTCAATGTTTTCAGAAGTATCTTCTGTCCCTATGTAATCTTTCTCTCTTTGTAATTTTTCTTTCTCGACAATCTCTTCCTTCACTTCTTCCTTCTTTCTAGGTAATCTCTCCCTCTTTGACATCAATAAAAAATATGTCAATATCTTTATCATGTAGATCTTTAGTATCATGTTGATCCTGTCATCTTCAGTATGACTGGTTTTTCTTTTCTGTCGTTGTTCATCTTCACAACTTTAGCCAGCATCCTAAAGTGTGACTTACTATGCATCAATGTGTCAGATTTTCTGAATGAAAATATTTGATGCAACAATACAATACAGAACTTAATTACCCTTAGTTAGGGTAATCGCCCCCAATTTACCTTGTAGATACTCATGAGCATCCTTGGGTAATGCTTTTGTGAATATGTCTGCTAGTTCTTCTTTAGTGTTCACATAATCTAGTCTCACTTCTTTACTCTGAACTAGCTCCCTCAAGTAATGATACTTGATAGCTATATGCTTTGTCTTTGATTGCATCAGAGGATTTTTAGAAATATTAATAGCACTTGTGTTATCACAATATATGACAACTAGATCAGTAATTTCTTCCTTCATACCTTTCAATAGTATCTTCAACCACACAATATTGGAACAGTTAACTGTTGCTGCCACATACTCGGCTTCAGCTGTAGATTGTGAGGTGCAGTTCTATTTCTTGCTTGTCTAGGAGATCAATTTCTTTCCTAAAAAAAATGCTCCACCAGTAATGCATTTCTTGTCATCAACATTTCTAGCCTAGTCAGAATCAGTGTAAACTTTGAGTTCAAACTTGTCATTCTTTTTGTAGTATAGACCATAGTCCTCAGTTCCTTTCAGATATCTCAGAATTATTTTGACTGCCATCATGTAAGTTTCCTTAGGATTAGCGAAAAATCTTGCTACAATCCCAACTGCTAGAGCAATATCAGGTCTACTGTGTACAACATACTATAGTTTTCCAATTAGTGACTTGTAGAGTGTTTGGTTCACTTCTTTTGTGTCATCATATTTTGTCAGTTTCTATCCAGTAGCCATGGGTGTACTTACTAGTTTGGACTCTTCCATTCCAAAATTTTTTAGTATCTCTTTGATATATTTAGATTGAGTGATGTAGATATTATTCTTCATTTCATAAATTTGTAAGCCAACAAAAAAAATTATTTCACCAAACATAGACATCTCAAACTCAGTTTGCATCTCTGTTGCAAATTTTTGACATAACACATCTTGTCCACTAAATATGATGTCATCTACAAAAATTTAAGCTAATAATGTACCTTTTCTGTTCTTTGTCTTTAAGTATAGGTTGTTGTTGTCATTGGTTTTTACAAATCCAATCTTGATCAGATAATTGTGCAATATTTCATACAATGCTCTTGGCGCTTGCTTCAATCCATATAATGCTTTGTGCAATCTGCAAACCATATTCTTGTTGTTTGGGTCTACAAAGCCATCAAATTGCTCAATATATACTTCTTCTTCCAAGATACCATTGAGAAATGTAGATTTCACATCCATCTGATAAACTTTGAATCCTTTGTAGGCTGCATATGCAATTAAAGTTCTGACACCTTCCAATTTAGCAACTAGGGTGAAGGTTTCATCGTAGTCAATCCCTTCCTCCTGTGCATAACCCTTGCATACTAGTCTAGCTTTGTTTCTTGTCACTTCTCCATGATTATTTAATTTGTTCCTGAATACCCACTTTGTGCCAATTACATTTTTATCCTTTGGCCTAGGTAAAAGTGTCCAAGTTTTGTTCTTCTCAATCTGTTCAATTTCCTCATTCATTGCTTATATCCAGTCTTCATTTTCTAAAGCATCTTTCACAGTTTTGGGCTCAAATTCACATAACAGACATGTGTTATTTTTCAACTTACTTCTTGTTATAATAGCAGAATCCTTTGACCCAATGATCTGATCAGAATTATGATTCCTTCTTACATGTTTTGCTAAGGTAGGCTCAGTCCTTGCTTTAGGTTCATCATTTGTATTCAGTTCTGGTTGATTCTGTGACTCAACATCTCCATCAGATAGCTCGACATTCACTTGCAATTTCTTGTCAACTCCACTCTATGACTCGACAGGTGCATGCTGTTGTTTAGCAGTAGTCTCAGGTAGTGAATTAGAATCTTCCTCATCTAGATATACGAATGATGTATAGCTTTTGGGTTCTTGTGTACTTTCAGCTTCATTTCTTTCTGCAAACTCATCAATTCTTACATTTGCACTTTCAATAATTTTGTTAGTGTTAGAGTTCAGACATTTGTATGCTTTGCTTTTGGTTGAATAACCAAGGAATATACCTTCTTCACATTTAGAATCTAGTTTTCCATTTCTGTTGTCTTTCAGTATGAAACATTTGCTTCCAAATACTTTAAAAAACTTTACACTAGGTGCATAACCATACCAAAGTTCATAAGGTGTAGCATTTGTACCTTTCTTGACTTGAACTCTATTCAGTGTATAGACTGCAGTACTTACAGCTTCTTTCCAATACTTTTGTGCAAC